>JAOXNT010143885.1:0-10248 GCA_028565815.1 Cletocamptus dominicanus | reverse complement strand
GAGTTGGGAGTTGGGAGTTGGGAGTTTTGAGTTGGGAAGTTTTGAGTGTTGAGTTGGGAATAGCCTACAAAGCAGGCTGCCCTTCGGGGCCGGAAAATAACGCATTTCAAGAGGCCCCAGAGGGGCCATGCTGTTTGTAGCAAACCCCGGCAAAGTACAGCCTAGCCCCTTCGGGGCGACCTGTTTTAAAAAACGGGCGCATGAAATGCAAGGTTAAGGTTCTTACCGAGTCCTTTGTTTTGTTGGGGGTTTTTGAGTTGGGAGTTTTGAGTTGGGAGTTAGGAGCGTGCGAAGTTTCAATTTCCATGAAAATTTCAGACCATTTCCCGGCTTTCAAAACGGTGTACACCCTAATTCGTAATTCGTAATTCGTAATTCAACAATTCGTAATTGAACTTAGCCCCTTCGGGGCGACCTGTTTTAAAAAACAGGCGCATGAAATGCAAAATCCTGTTCATAAAGTCTAATGAAAAAGCCGCAATCGCTTTGGGCGATTGCGGCTTTTGTAAAAGGCGGAGGAGGCAGCGGGCATTCCCTACCTACTGCTTTTCACTACGCGGAAGGTCTCGGTTGCCCCGCTCTGGTAGCGGACCACCACCACATACATGGCTTCGGGGTAAGCGGACAAATCCAATTGCACCTTGTTGCTCTCTTTTTCCAACACATGCCTTTGCAGCGGGACGCTTTGCATATCCATCAGCAAGAACTCCGTCCCCTTGGGGAAGTATTCGCCCAGCGCTTCCAACCACACCGACTCCAGGGTGGGGTTGGGAGAAAGGGTGATGCGTATTCCCTGTCCACAATCGGCATTTACCATTTCCACCTCGGAGTACTCGAAGGCGCCATCGAAATCCACTTGCTTCAGGCGGTAGTAGATTACCCCCCTACCCATGGGCTTGTGCGTGAAGCGGTAGGTTATGGGTTCCGTGCTGTTGCCGTGGCCTTCCACCACGCCCACGGTCTCGAAGGACTCGCCGTCTTCGCTGTACTCCACTAGGAAGTGACTGTTGTTCTCCTCAGAAGCGGTCTCCCACTCCAAGGCGCTTCGGCAATCCTGCGCCTCTGCCTTGAAGTAAGTCAGTTCGACGGGAAGCACCACTACTGTTTGGTAATCCTCCACTTCTCCATTGACAAGGCCGCCTTGGTAGTCGTTCGCTCCCAATGGGGTGGCACTTACCCTTAGTCGCACATTCACCAAGCTGCTGCCCGTGGTGGGCAAATCACTGGGAGTGGTAATATTGACCGTAGCGGTGGCGGGACTGGCCGTCTGCTGCGAGCCGCTGTAGAAGTCGTCATAAGTGCCATTTTCATCATAATCTATCCACATGCCGTAGTAAACCGTTGTGGCAGTCACGGAGTTTACGGTGATGTCAACCTCATATTGAGTATTAGGCTGCATATTCGTGGGGAATCCACGTTCGCCGCCGAGTTGCATCGCATCGTCAGAATCACCAGATGCGTCGCTGGAGGAAAGGGTGACACTCTCGAAATTCGTTCCCGTACCCAACCATATACCACCTAGCACATCTATCACACCATCATTATCCACATCCTCTAGGGAACGGTGCCAGCATTCTGGATACCCATTGGGTGCATCACCATAATCCCTATAAGAGGCAACCACAGTAAGGTCTAAGGTGACCAAGGCACAAGCTGATTCAGTTGCATCATCATCACAAATAATTTGTTCCGCAAAGGCATTACCTACAAAAGTGGAGGTAGGTGTGTAGGTGTAATCTCCATTCGCATCGAGTACGAGACTTCCCGCCTCCACTAGGTTTCCACCAATGTCCCTACCGTGGATTACTGTCGCAGCGCCCACTGTTGCAGGGTCATCCACTACTCCATCGCCGTCCGCATCCACTAGGATACCAGAAACGGACAGGTTATCTCCTTCAGGGTCAATATCATTGACTAGTGCATTACGGCTTATTGGCACAGCTATATCCGTAACAGCCGCATCAGGTATGGGCGATACCATGTTAGATGTGACCGTCAACACTTCAAACTCCAGCATACCTGTTCCCGTGTCGCCTTCTCCATCCGTGGCAGTATATCTTACACTTGTACGTCCCGAGTAATCGGTTTCCGGCGTATAAGTATAGCTACCATCTGGATTCATTATAATCGTACCTGCCACTTGCCCATCCTGACCATATACGGTGGTCGTGGTGCTTAGGGGAACAATATCATCTGGCAAGCTGCCTCCATCCGTATCTGCCCTTACTTCCGTAACGGAGAGCGGAGTCACTTCTGGATTCAAATCATTATCTAACACATTGGAGGAAACAGGGGTGTTTTCCTTGGTCCTTACATAATCTAAATTGGTGACTAGCGTCGTATGGGTGGGACCGTTGGGTTTCAACACCGTTATGTGTACCTCCGTCGTATCGCAAGCCGTAGGTGTGCCATCATCGCATATTCGGTAGGTGAAAGAAGTTTCGCCTGAAAAACCCGTGGCAGGGGTAAAGGTGTATATGCCGTCTGAAGCTACACTTATCGTCCCTTCCGAGACCGGCATCGGTGTTACCAATTCCACTGTGACAAGGGCATCGTCTTGGTCATCATAATCATTCACGATGGCATCTGCCACAAGTATGGTATTATGGGTCGTCACCCCAAAGTCGGGTACTGCTGTTGTGGTGTTATCACTTATGCCTATGGTAGTCAATAACAACGTACCTATATCACAAGCCTGTGCTGTGGCATCATCGCAAATCGTGACTTCCACTATCTCCGTTCCTACATAAGTAGGTGTTGGATTGTAAGTATATGCACCATCTGTATTGATGACCAATGTACCACCACTGGGCAATGCGTTGGCCGTAGTGCCATCTACCACCAATGCCGTACCGTCGGGTAAATTCACTGCACTAACAGTTTGATTATCACTTTCCGGGTCAATATCATTATCTATTACATTGCCCGTAAGGGGATTCCCCATAAGCCCTATATTAGCATCATCATTGGCATAAGTTTCATTCTCTCCTTGATTGGGATAAACCGTAATTGTCAAATTTGCTGTATCCGTACCGCTGTTTCCGTCGGATATTTCATAAGATACAGGAACCTCGCCCATATAATCCGCTGGAGCGGTGAATGTAATCGTACCGTCACCGTTTAAGGTAGCTTGTCCCGCTTCGTTGCCATCGGCATCATAGAGGGTTGTTGTGGTGGTGATGGTAACGGGATTGCCCGCCGCATCCAATCCTGTGGCAGCCGTAACGGAAAGTACATCGCCATCCACATCTGAATCGTTGCAAAGTAGGCAAGTGTTGGAAGTCGTACCGGCTTCCATGCCTTGTGTATCATCTTGGGCTACGGGCGGATTATTAGCAGAAGTTACTGGAGGAATCACCTCTATGGAAAGGCTGGAGCCATCCGTCTTATTACCGTCCGTTACCGTCACATCTACAGGAACTGTACCTATATAATCCGTCTCTGGCGTAAAGGTATAGCTGCCATCTGTTTGGATAGCTAGCGTACCCGCCAATGTGCCTGCTTTGTCATACACGGTCGTAGGCGTACCGTCTGTAGGGATGGTCGTTGGATTACCCGCCGCATCCAAGCCCGTCACTGCGGATACGGTCTGCACATCGCCTTCCGGGTCTGAATCGTTGGTCAGTACATTGGCTGATATGGCGACGTTCATCGGGGTTTGTTGGATGTCGTCTTCCGCATAAGTCAGATTACAACTATTGCTTGCTGCCGCATTTTGTGCCTCTCCCACTCCTTGGGCAGCAGGTGAGGCTAACAGTGGCAGACCATTCGCATCCACTCCGCCTAATAAAGCACCGTTATTATCTACGTCCGTCAGGGTGAAACTGCCACTGCCCTCTATGGCATCTGGGCAACCATCATTATCGCTGTCAAGGTCTAACCTATCTATGATGCCATCATTATCCGTGTCTTGATTGCAGACACCGGGTATAACGACATTGTCTATTCGCCAATCATCTCCATTAGCTAGGAATTTTATATTTAAATCACCAGATGCAGGCAGGCTAGCTGCTGGTATCTTCACAGTGACTGGAATACTTGAACCAAGACTAAAGCTACTGTTTAAAGGGAATGTAGCAGGAGATACCTGTGCTCCGTTATCTGCGAGTATTTCACCTTGATTAACTCCTCCGTTAGGATTTCTGATTACAGCAAAATTATCAGCATTATCTAAAGAATTGACTAAAATAACCAATAAGGCAAATTTGTCATTGCCTGTCGGTCCTGTATTTTGAGACTGACTCCTAATATCAAATTGAAGGGTGACAAAACCATTATCATCAACTTCGGCTTGATCAAAGGGAACATTTTGCTGCGTTAGGACATCTCCTGATAATGGACCAGAGCCAAAAGGATTGTCATTGGGATTAGTAGCAAAACCGTTACCATAATTCCAACCTGTTCCTTGTGATTCCACCCAAGATCCTGTTCCATCAAAAGTGCCATTTTGAATTATATTGATTGGCGGACATTCATCTGTATCCAAAATACCATCATTATCATCATCCAAATCCACATCGTTTGGATAACCATCACCATCATAATCGGTAAGATTTATTACTGGTAACACATCCACTACTACTGTGGCGGTGTCGCAAGCAGGCGTGGGACTCACATCATCACATATCACATAGTCAAATGAATCCAAACCGCTGTAATCCGCATCTGGCGTATAGGTGAAAGTACCGTCCGTACTGATGGAAACGCTTCCGTTTACCGGATTGACCGCTGGGGTCGCATTGGCGGTAAAGTTGTCGCCCTCTGGGTCGCTGTCATTGGGGAACAGCGTGCCGCTGACTGGTGTATCTTCGTCGGTGGTGAAACTGTCATCCTCCGCTATTACTTCATTTATGGGATTGATGGTTATCAATGCCGTAGCGGTATCGCAAGCAGGCGTGGGACTCACATCATCACATATCACATAATCGAAGGAGTCCAAACCGCTGTAATTCGCATCCGGTGTGTAGGTGAAAGTACCATCCGTACTGATGGAGACGCTTCCGTTTACGGGATTGACCGCAGGGGTCGCATTGGCGGTAAAGTTGTCGCCCTCCGGGTCGCTGTCATTGGGGAATAGTGTGCCACTGACTGGCGTATCCTCGTCGGTGGTGAAACTGTCATCCTCCGCGACGACTGAATTTACTGATGTACATTCCGCATTCTGCAAACCATCATCTATACTTGTACCTATTCCTTGTCCACTATCTCCTATCAATGTGGCGACCCCGAAAGAAGAATAAGCACCTACAATGGTGTCCGCATCTATATTTGCATTCGTCAAAGCGGCATCCCCTTCCAAGGCATCCACGCAACCATCATTGTCACTATCTAAATCAAGGTAGTTTTCCACTCCATCCGAGTCTGTATCCGTCAAAGGACAAGCCTCCAATAAAATGCTGAAGCCCTCATTATTCAAGTCTCCAGTAGTGGTAGAGTGGAAGAACTTAAAGCTAATGTTTCCTTGTAAGCCAGAGGTTTGGAATGTTATACTCCAAGTGGGTGGTGCCGTGTCGGTAAAAGCATTTGTTTGGTTGATGGTGTCTCCTGAATTCACAAGCTCACCATCCGCAACATCCAATTGATTATCGGGGTCAGAAACTATACCCACAACGCTTGAGACATCCCAAGTCAGGATGATTTGTTGTTCGTCATTATCATTTTCACCATCTGTGTTCCCTACTAAATCCGGCCCCCAAGTCATCTTATTGACAATGGAGTTCGCATCCGGGAACAGCTGTAGATTCAGGTTATATGCTTGGTCTGAATCATCAATCACATAGTGCATGCCACCATTGGCATCGTAAATATCCCCCGAGGACAAACTATTACTTAAATTCTCGAAGTTAGCCACTAAATTGACATTCACAGTGTTAGCCGTATTACTATAAGTCCCTTGGAATAATTTAGCCTCCGCAACCGTTGATACCACGGTGGTCGTGGGGGTCGTAGGTTCGCAGAATTGCTCCACTGAATTGAGGATTCCATCATTGTCCCAATCCAAATCGACTTGGCTAATATCCCCTACAAGGCAACGGATATTGTCGGTGCTATCTCCCCATATTTTTTCTGAAAATACATAATTAATCTCTCCGCTCTCAGGAGTGGTTTCTAGGTTATCAATCAAACCATTGTAACCATAGGCGCCGCTTACCGTACCATCACTTTCGGCGGTTACGCCATGTCCGCCTTCCTCAGCATCATAACATCCATCATTATCACTATCCAAATCTTGGGTATTATGATGGCCATCGTGGTCTATATCGCAGGTAGGTATGCCTCTCATAGCTAATAAGTTATGAGTAGCAAGGCTGTAACACTCGTAATTTGACCGGCTGCTCGTCGTGCCATCACCGAAGCCGCCTCCTTGATTGTGACCAGAATTGCAGTATGTTCCATCTTCCGTTATCAGCGGAGCGATGTGACCTCCCATTTCGGTGTATTTGAACTTTTGTCCTGCTGTGCCAAGTGGAGCGGTGGGCAAATCTTGATCCCCACCTGTACCAATTTTCCCTTGGTCGTCGTCGCCCCAGGAATATAGTGTTCCATCCTGTAAGATAACGGAGACTGTCGCTCCATCCACACCAACTCCTCCACCATCATCATTATCCATTGTTGAGATAAAAATCACATTTTCTAAGTCAGCGGTATTGTCAGGGTTTCTAACGGTTACCCAATTGGGCTGATCGGTACTGTTCCCGATTCCCAACTGTCCCATTCCATTATTCCCCATGGCATAAACCTTTTGGTCTGAACCCAGTATGAAATAGCTGCCTTGGTTGGCATTAATGCCTGTGATTCCAATTTGCATACAACTTACGCCGGCGGGGAGCGGGTTTGTCATTAAGCTAAACGTAGCCCTGTCTGCTTCAGCGGAGCCATCTCCCAAATAGGTGTTAAAGCCCCAGGTATAAAGCTCGCCTGCGGTGGTATGCACAAAAACACGGTTTGAAAAAGTCACGGCCATATCAACTGTTCCGGGTATGTTTGGGTTGTGCCAATTGGCATCGGCTACTGTCACGCCATCGCCATACACTCCGTAGTCTTCTCCAATCGTCCATACTTCGCCGTCTTTTGTCAGTAGGACCAAGCCGCCAAAACTTGCCGTTATTTTAAGGACATTTTCTGGCCTCACGCCTGGTGGCAGGGGGAATTGGGTCACGGAACTGCTAGGGGTTAAAGAACTTGGCACGGCCGTTCCTTCTCGTCCAAAAGCCCATATTCCATCCGTACTGACCCATATCGCCTGCCTCCAAGAGTCGGAGGTACTCGCTAGAGTAGCTTTGAGCATTTTCCCCGTATAATTATATCCATTAGCTGGTGTTATTTCAATCGGAACAAGTTGGTCTGTGCCTGTGGGGCTGAGTTTTTCACCGTGGATGGAGTATCCGTCGGAAGTTTTTGCAATCACCCCGTGGAAAGAAGCTTGGATTAAATCCACTGGAAATCCAAAACCGTTTCTTTCCACATCTATACATTCCACAGCATCGGGAATGCCATCATTATCATCATCTAAATCAATGAGGTTAGATACTCCATCCCCATCAAAATCTAAATCCAAGCAGATATTAACCGTACTGATGTAGGCGTAATCTAAAATACCATAAGTTGGCTCTCCACTTTCCGGGCTAGTTTCCAGGTGGTCTGCAAAGCCATTGCTACCTACACCTGTATAATCTGCGAGTTGGGTCACTTCATCATCACCATCCACTCCTAGTCCCATTTCCACTAGGTCGGCACATGCGTCTCCATCACTATCCAGGTCTAGGTGGTCAAAGGTAGAATCTCCGTCCGTATCCCTAGATTCAAATATGGTTGCCGTTACGCTATATCCTTCATGGTTGAAATTTCCTGTTCCTGAAGGATTGCTATGTGCGGTATTGAAAGTGATTTGATTGGCAGTGCCTTTTGCTTCAAAGACCACATACCAATCGGGTTGAGATGTGTTAACGTAAGAACTGGTTTGGGTAAAGGACAGGGAAGATGATGTCAATACGACATTGCTCAGTTGGTTTTCTGGGTCAAATAAACTTACGTCGTATGCATCAGCAGCCCAACTCACTACTATGTCTTGTTCATTATTATCATTGTTACCTGGGCTGCCCGTTAATGAAGGTCCCCAAGTGACGCTTCCCAATCCCATGCCTTGATTATTGGTCACTGTTATATCTACATCATAGGCATCGTCGAGGTCGGCTATATAGTGTATTCCCGCAATATTATCATAAACATCGAGTGCCGCCACGGAGGTATTATTATAGCCAATTTGCACGTCTGCGGCGGTGGTTAGGTTAGCGGTGGATAAAGTACCTGTGAACGGGCTGCTTGTAACACTGCCCGTAATTGAAGATTGGACTTCTGTCAAATTCGCTTCATTCACATCTGGTATTCCATCGTTATCGTCGTCTATATCAATTTCATCACACACTCCATCGCTGTCCGTGTCCAAAATACCGCTTACTGCAAAATCATTAGCTGTACAAGCCGCAGGACTAATGAAAACGGGGTTGAAGGTTTGGCAGTTGGATTTTGGCACGATGAGGTAATCAGAAGACTGTTGCACAGTTATTTGCACATTATCTATATAGAAAAACTCCGCTACTCCATCACATCCCACCGCCTGGAAACGAAGGACGAAATCGGCCACCAAAGCGGCTGTTGGCAAGTTTACTGTTTCGCTCTGCACTGCACCGGGATCGTCGTAGTGAGTTGCAAGGGCGTTATAGCTGATGCCGCCATCACTGGAGTATTCCACGAGGAGACCATCTGCTCCCTCTAGTGATGATCGTCCATCATATTGATAGTTCAAAGTAGCCGATGAAAAGGTGGATAAGTCTGCACTGCGAGAAAGGAAAGTACCATTATCAGTCACCGCAACTGTTGTTGAAGAAAAGCCATCATTAGAAGAATTTACGCTGGATGCATCACTCCCAGATCTCGTCCAAGCGTCATCTGTCCAGTTGAGTGTTCCTGTATTATTATTTGTACCAGAATATACGTCCCCCTCAAAATCATCAGCGAAATCAGCACTAGATGAAGCGGGTAAAGTAAACAGATAGTTCCCTGAAGCATCTGTGGTCGTAGTGCTAAATAAGCCATCATTAGCGTCTAGGATTCCATCACCGTTATTATCTGTGTAGAGTTGTACCTCTACATTTTCTAAGGGGGAAGCTGCGTTTGTCACTTGACCGCTGAAAGTGGTGCAACCGCTAAGCATAACATAATCACCTGTGGCAGTATTAGTTGTGGAGGGTGTTTCTCCTAAAAAACTGGAAAGGTAGGGAGCTGTATCAGTGGCTGCCCAAAATATAGTACCTGTCAGTAATGAAGTCAGAATAAACTGAAGTACTGGGTGAAAGTAAGTATTATTACCCATGATTTTATGGTTTTAAAAAAGTAAAATTATCATCTAGCAACTAGATTTCACTTTGGTTTTTTATTGGAGCTAGTCTCTAGTTTATACATGCAAAACTACGAGCAAAAAACACCAAAAAAACGACATAAAACCAATATTTGTGACATGGTTATTTTTCCAAAAAATCACCAAACAATGAAAATACAAGGAGTTTTATTACATAACTTCCTTATTCCGTAAAAGAAACAACAATGTTATTTTACCTGAAAACGCATATTTCTTTATGTTAAAATTTTATTTTAAATTAATTTAAAACACATTATAATATTTTAAAATAATAAATATTTCATTACTATTTACTGAGAATTGTGCGTGGGTTTTTGTAAACAGATGTGTAATACGCAGGTAGGCACGAAACTTATGTTTATACCTTAGACTTTATGAACAAGAATTAATATAAATTTTCGTCCCGCTAGGATTGTCACTATCCTCCTACCCACAAAATGCCCTTCGTTCCACAATGGGGCAAGCCCCATTGGAGGTATGCTCAATTATGATATAAATCATAATGTGAGGGGGTAGATAGCATAGCTGTGTAGTCGTTATTTTTACAGTTCTTCTCCTAGTAATCGCCGATAACGTTTTCGAGCTTCTACGGAGAAGGTGGAGCCAGAGTATTCAAAGAGGATTTTTTCGTATAACTTAGTGGCCTTCTCGAGGTCATCTAGTTGGTTTTCGTAGAGTTCTGCGAGTTTGAATGTGGCGTTATCTGCTCGGATTCCTTCTGGGAATTTTTCTATAATATTATTGTACATCAATGCGGCTTTATCGTATTTCCGCTGTTTGGTATAGATTTCTGCTTTGAGGTAGAAGGCATCATCTTCTAGGGAGTGATT
>JAOXNT010143662.1:14611-26597 GCA_028565815.1 Cletocamptus dominicanus | reverse complement strand
ATATCCACCGCACGCCCCATTTCACCTGAATCTTCAGTGCCGATAAATGTGCTGCCTTTTTGAACCCAGTTGCTTCCGTCAAAAAAATAAGAGGCAACAGCACCTTTATTTAAATCAGTTTCCGGAGCTCCTACTACAATAGTGTTTTCTGTGTCCGAAATTGAAACAGATGCACCAAACTCACCACCATTATTCGTACCAGTAAGCGAAGCGCCTACCTGAATCCATGCAGCACCATCGTATTCAAAAACTTTTACCTGCCCATTATTAGCTGCTCCAAAAAGCGGTGAGCCTACAATTATTTTAGAACCATCGGCTGTAATATCGACTGAGGTTCCAAAATTGCTGTTTGCTTCATCGCCTTGCAATGTAGCGCCAACCTGAACCCAGTTTGAACCATTATAATCATAAATAGAAACGGAGCCATTTAATGAAGTTCGATGTCCAACAACCAACCGTGTACCTGAGGATGAAATGGCTAAATCATAACCAAAATCCGAATTAGCTGTCCCGTATAGGGGGCTTCCGATAGCATTCCAGTTACCACTAACAAACTCATATACAATTACTTTACCCGACAAATTAGCGTTATCATTGTTATCAGGATAGCCTACAGCCAAGATATTGCCATCGCCAGAGAGCGCAATAGCACGTAAATTATCACCAACTGTACCGGTAATAGTCGCTCCTTTAGGATTAAAAGACGTAGAAACTATATCAAAAACCTGTACTTCTCCGGCATTCTCTGCGGAAGACATGGCTACGACATTTCCATCGGCTGAAAGTGCAACTTGGTTTCCCATTTTAGTACCGGCAACTCCCGTTTTAGTTCCTATCGAAGACCATTGGGCTGATAATATGGGCAAGAAGCAAAAACAAACGAACGCCAGAAAGTAATATCTGTTCATCATATTAAATTTCTTCCTTGTTAGTATTTTCGTTTCGTTTGTGGTATAAGTAAAGGTGCCAAAACCATGCCATTCTCAATGAATTCAAATAAATCATTACCATATCTCACTTTTAAATAACGAGTTACAATTGAGGTATAAAAAATATATATGCAAGGATGAAGCTTGAGTTTTGTGAGACTTATTCCAAAAACGAAAAATTTCTCATGAAATATTGATGTTTACGCATACACTTGGAAATAGTTTTGTATTTCAAAGGCATTCAAAACACATCAGAAAAGCATTTTGGCATTAAATTTTCCTTAAAAAATAAGAATATGGGTACCAATTAAGTGCTATTATTCGTCTATTAATAAGAAATCAAATCAAAATTCTATGTCTAAAAGTATTCTTATAGCAGGTTTTGCTATCGCTATTCTTTCCTTTAGTGCCTGCGATACTACATCAGCCTTAAAAAAACTGAATCTCTTTCCCGTATCGCAAGATAAACAGCTTGGTTTGCAGGTGAATAATCAAATTTTGAATAGTCCATCTGATTATCCTGTTATGCCGGAAACAAAGAACCCGGAGCTATACCGCTATATCCGAGACATTACCAATAAAATATTGAATACAGGAAAAGTTAGCTACCGAGATGAATTTGCCTGGGAAGTGCGAATCATCGATGATGATGAAACGCTAAACGCATTTTGTACACCGGGTGGCTATATTTACGTATACACCGGATTAATTAAATACTTAGACTCTGAAGATCAATTGGCCGGTGTAATGGGACATGAAATTGCTCACGCTGCTTTGCGGCACTCAACCCGTCAGATGACCAATGCTTACGGCCTTCAAACACTTGCTCAGTTAGCTACAGGTAAATCGAATCCAGGTACTTTGGCACAAATGGCTCAGGGCTTGGTTTCGCTTAAATTTGGTCGTGGACATGAAACAGAAGCAGACACGCATTCCGTAATTTACCTGTGCGAAACAGAATATAATGCAGCAGGTGCTGCCGGATTTTTTGAAAAATTAACTGCCGCCGGTAATACTAGTTCCCAACCAACTTTCTTAAGTACCCATCCTGATCCAGGAAATCGGGTACAAAATATTCACAATAAAGCAAAGGAATTAGGTTGTACTAATGGAAAAACGTTTTACGAACGATACGCTAAGATGAAAGCAACTATCCGATAAAGTAAAAAAGGCAAACAGGCCAGTAATGTTGTTTGCCTTTTTTTGTTTTCCTTTTCAAAAGCTCTGCCGAAATTAACCAGTCCAAAACTATAATTGCCTTGATATGTTTAAATAGTAATTGAGCTAAAATTGAAAAATTAGACGCAAAAAAGCTTGTTATCATTGTAGCTGATGCGTATATTTTTTATTTTTGTTATACTCGGCTAGATAAATGATCTTGTATTTTTTTAATAACAGAGTGGAAAAAAGGAGATGCGGATATGATTACAAATGACTATACAGATATGCTTATTGTGGCCTCTGACGTAGAAGAAGATGTGCAGATAGATTTTGATGAAGAATTGAAAACCTTATTAGATGGAGGCACCCAATTAGTTGTTTATAATGATGATGTGAATACTTTTGATTGGGTTATTCAATGTTTTGTTGAAATTTTAAACCATTCAGTGGAACAATCCGAACAACTTGCATTAATCATTCACAATAAGGGAAAAGCAACAGTAAAAACAGCCCCTCGTGATGTGTTGCAACCCTTGAAAAGTGGACTGGTAGACCGCGGCTTATCAGCAGTCATAGAAGAAGTGCCAGCGTAATGCCTGCCATACTGCTTCCGGATAATACACCTTTAACCTTTCCACCTACTTTTTTGGCAAATCACTTTGGTGTATTGGCTATAGGGGGCAACCTACAACCCGAATCACTGGTTCAAGCCTACAAAAAAGGGATTTTTCCTTGGTTCAACAAAAATGAGCCTATTATTTGGTGGAGTCCCGATCCGCGCATGGTTCTTTTTCCGGATGACCTGAAGGTGTCCAAAAGTATGCGCCCGTACTTCAATCAAAATAAATTTACAGTGACATATAATCAATGCTTCAGAAAAGTAATGGTGTCTTGTGCTCAAGTACGAACTGATACCTGGATTCACGACGAGATTATAGAAGCTTACTGTTCATTACATGAAAAAGGGATAGCGGAATCAGTTGAGGTCTGGAACCATGACAAGTTAGTAGGTGGTCTATATGGTGTGCGCTTAGGCAAAGTATTTTTTGGAGAATCGATGTTTACATTGGAAAGCAATGCTTCTAAGTTTGGTTTTATAAGTATGGTAAAAAAATTGAAAAAGGAATCATTTTTGCTTATTGATTGTCAACAGGAAACAAAACACCTTAAAAGTTTGGGTGCCAAACCAATTCCAAGAGTAGAATTTGAAAAAATATTGATAAAGAATGAGAAGTGGATTCCGTATCTTTGAAGAAAATTTAGTCTTATGTTTGGAAACCTAGAAGAGCAACAGGCTCAGATGCAAGCCCGTTTAAAAGAAATAAAAATAAAAACGAGTTTAGAGAATGATGCCATAGTAATAGAAGCCAATGCAGCCCGAGAAATTGAAAATATTTCAATTGACCCGGATAAACTGGACACTTCTGACACTGAACAGCTTCAGGATTTACTGCTTGTTGCTATGAACAAATGTATGGAAGAAATTAAAGAAAAAGAACTAGCTGAGACCCAGCAAATGATGAACAATATGCTCCCTGGTTTGGGCAATCTCGGCGATTTGTTTAAGTAATTGTTATAATAACTCATACTATTAATCGTTTTCAAAAGAAAAGTTTTGAAGATATCTATTTCCATTTTCCTTACACTTTGGTGTTCCCTCCTTTTTGGGCAACTACGTGATGAGTTTTATATTGCTGAATACTCATTTGAAAGCTTTAATACCGGCGATGCTGAAATAACCGACGACCGCGAAACGGCCTCTTTTGGTGTTACCAATGGCAACGTTAGATCAGTAGAAGGTGTTAAAGGAAAAGGTATTGAAATCACCGATGATGCTTTTGTCTCTTTCCTGAGCTTAGATAGAAATTTTAGTAACCGTGATTTTTCGGTTAGTTTTTATTTTTTACCGACAGATAAATTTACCATTCGACAAGAAATATTAAGCAAACGGCTGGCTACCTGTGGTGTTGATGGGGTATTTTCCATAATCGTTTCACCTAGTTTGGGTACCATAGAAGTAACCCTTAGTTCCAATGCTTCTCTGACTGCCAAACTTACAGGCAACCTATCTTCCAGTGAATGTTGGCAGCATGTGGTTGTGTCAAGGCAAAACAGAAATATTACCTTGTATATTAATGGTCAACTCCAAGATAATTTTAGCTCTACAAACCGAGTCGATATCCGGTCTGATGGAGAGACCTTGCGCTTGGGTAAAGGTATTTGTTCCGGTGTTACAACCAACAGTTTCAGAGGTCTGATAGATGAATTAGCAATTTTTAAAGTAGGATTGGAAGGTGATGATGTCGCTCGCTTATATCAGGATCCAGACCGCGTTTCTTCTGGAATTGGAAACAGCCGAATAGTCAATCTTTATCAGGGCGATTCATTTACTCCTGAAGTATTAACTCCAAACCAATCAACGGCAATCGCCTATGAATGGGAACCTGAACAATTTGTGGACCAACCCTTTGCCAAAACCCCCAGTTTGACCCCTGATGAGACAACTACTTTTACTGTCAATTTCAAGTATGAGTCTTATGGTTGTCGAAACTCCACTGACTCTATCAGAGTAGTTGTCATAGATCCCGACGAAGTCGAATGTTCTTCCATCATTATCCCTAAAGCCTTTACGCCAAATGGTGACGACCTCAACGACACATATGGTATTAGCAATTCCTTTATTATTCGCGAATTGAAACTATTTGAAATTTATGATCGATGGGGCAATGTAATGTTTGCGACAGATAATATCGATGACCAATGGGATGGCAATTACCAAGGACAACCAATGATGCCCGGTGTATACATGTATAAAGTACGTTATATTTGTAATGATGCTGAAGAGAGTAGCTTTGGCAATTTTGTTCTAATACGGTAAATTAAGTCGGTAAAATATTGTAAATAATGTATCCTTTTTCTGATTTCATTGTCTAAACAATAAAGGTTTAAACTATTATGAAAGCAACTTGGATTTTAATAAGCACGATTTTCTTCCTGTTGGCATGCTCTGATGAAACATCTGATTCTAAGCAAAACACTTCTGGTGCTGAGGCTTCCAAAGAAAAAATATCAAAACTTGCTACTAATGTAGCTCCGACTAAGAGAGAAACACAAGAGGAAAAGGCAACAGAACAAATAGAAACTGAAAAAAAACAAGCTGCAGAAAATAAGTCAGCTAAAAAACCGGATAAGACAAAAGAAGTTAAAGTACCAACGAAAAAATCAGTTAAAAAAACTCCAACACCAAGTAAAGTTCAAAAACCTACTCCCAAACCAGCTCCCAGAAAGGTATCTAACATGCAATTCGCTGCCACTACCCATAATTTTGGCAAAATAGACCAAGGAGAATCAATAGATGTAACATTCAATTTTACCAATACAGGTAATGGTGATTTGCAAATTTTAGATGCTCAAGCTTCTTGTGGTTGTACCACACCAAGCTTTCCGTTTATGCCAATTGCTCCGGGAGAGAGTGGAAAAATTGAAGTGACTTATAACTCCACTGGAAAGCTGGGTCCACAGCGTCCTATTGTAACTATAACCACCAATGATACAAAAAAAATACACAAACTTTATCTTGATGGTTTTGTGATGGCTGAACTTGCAAAAGAGAAAAATGATACTACGACATCCAACACTCCACAGAAATAAACTTAGAATAATTCATCCTTTGTTGAAAAAAATACGTAAACTTCTTTCATATTAGAGAAAACCAAATATTCGTACTAATTTCAACGTTAAAGGGAGGTATGTTGCAAGAAGAAATACAACATATTTTGGTATCAAACCGATCCAAAATTGAACGCTTTACACGAAAAGCTATCCACCTGATAGCCACTGAAAATAATACCCTTGATTTTTTTCAAAGTAAAATTGGTGGACAACCATACTTACCCAAAAAAGTACCCTATCCAAAAGGACAAAACGGACATCTACTTTTTTTGGCGCAGATTAACTTTTCTGAGCTCCCTGAAAATACATTATTCCCCAAACAAGGCATTTTGCAGTTTTATATCAACGATGATGTTCTGTTTGGTAAAGGTATCAAAGGTGTACCAAGCAGTAGTAATTATGAAGTACGTTATTTCCCGGATCCAAACATTTCGCCCGAAGCGATACACACAGATTTTAGTTTTTTACGAAATTTTAGATTGAGCCCTATAGACCCAAACCGTAGTTTTCAATTGAATTTCAAATTAGCGGAGGATATAATTGCCCCTAACGATGCACTACTTCAAAAACACCTGCCGGATTTAAAAAAAGCCTTACCAAAATATATTTCTTCATGGGACCCTTATCTCAAACTCCCCAAAACACGTGGTCATAAAATTGCTGGTTATGCCCATTTTCCCATTCATGACTTTCGTGAAAACGAAGATGACTTACTCCTTTTTCAATTGGATTCAGACAGTTCAATTGGAAGCCTTTGGGGCGACATGGGTACAGCCTGTTTTTTTCTAAATCCCGATGACTGGGTTGCCCAAAATTTTGAAGCAGCTTACTTTAACTGGAGTTGTTTCAATGAACTTTTGGAGTAAGTCCTGTTGTTATAAAAAAAGAGTTTTTACAATTTTGATTCCTTATCAACCGTTTCTTTCATATACCCTGAATAGCCTATGTAATTCAAACATACAATGAACCGAGAATACAACGTTTTTATATTTTTCATAATCGCTGTTTTGGGCTATATATCCGCCTTAAAAAGTCAGACAAATATAGTCCCCAACGGAGGGTTTGAAAAAGTGGACTTTCCACCAATTGGCTGGTACTATATAGGTGAGGATTTCACAAAAACAGTTAAATATTGGTACTCACCTACAACATCCAGTCCGGACTTTTATGGTCCTGATGTAATTGTCCCCAGCTCTTGGAAAGAAAAAGGTTTTGGTAATACCCGTCCCTATAGGGGAGACGGTATGGCAGGTATAACTGTATTTGGTTGCTCAAAAGGAAAAGCCCATTGCCGTGAATATTTGGCCGTAGAACTAGAAGAACCATTAGTTCCAAAACAAAATTACAAACTATCTTTTTATGCAAAACATCTTCCAAAATCCCGCTATGTAAAATCATTGGGGGCTGCCGTAGTAGGAGGCCAAATAAACCTTCCTAAAGACACACTACTGCATCTGAAACCTATTTTGCAACTGGATAAATTGTCGTTGGAAATTGATTATAAATGGACAAAAATAGAAGGCACCTTTAAGGTTTTAAGTCCTAAAAACCAACTAATTATTGGAAATTTTTTAGATGATGATTCAAGCGAAAACATATCTTCAATCAATGATTTGGGATATGGGTATTATTATATTGATGAAGTAAAATTGATAAAAGTTCCGCCTTACTTACCTGTTCCCCAAATAGATGAAGAAATATTGAAACTGGGACAACCTATTTATATTCGGGGGTTGCATTTCAACACTGATCGATACGCACTGGATGCCAATGCTCGTATGATTCTGGACAAAGTAGCCATTCAAATGCTTAAAGATGAAAAACTTTGCATTGAAATTCATGGGCATACTGATGCACAGGGAACAAGTGCTTATAACGATACCTTGGCCTACAAAAGAGCTACTGCTGTATTCCAATATTTGCAAAACAAAGGGATACCCACGGCCAATATGCGTCTCTTTAGTCACGGAGAATCTCAACCCGTTGACTCCAATCAGACTGAAACCGGCCGTTATCAAAATAGACGTGTTGAAATAATTCCTATTAACAAAGCAGTTTTCTCAACCCTTGAATCCAATTAGCTTAAATCATTATATAATTACTATATTTTGAAGCAAAGTAGTATAATATAATATAACTCTACCCTGCAGAGTATGTTCCGTTCATTCCTTTTAAGAAGAAGAGGACTTTCAAAAGGAACAAAAAAAACTTGAAATTGTAAAATTCAATTTGTTAGCGCTAAAATCTAAACACAGGTATCATACTCCATATTCGCGTTCCACTTTAGCAATTCGTATTTTAAAGGATTTATACCAAAGGTTTTTGCCTTTTTCCTGAGCTAGTTTGTGTTGAGCATTATTTTTCCAATCTCTGATAGCATTCAAATCTTTCCAGTAAGAAACCGAAATACCTATTTCATTGCGGGCACTTTCAAATCCCAGAAAGCCCGGTTGTTCTGAGGCAAGCGTTAGCATTTGATCGGCCATTTCAGCGTATCCTTTGTTTTCCGGTGTTCGGATACTCACAAAAATGACAGCATAGTAAGGCGGAGCAGGCGTCTGGGCAATCATAAATATTTTTTTAACCGAAAAAGAAGGGCTTTTTTGACACTTGACCATTCGGATTCTATGATAGAAAAAACTACGGTGTCCCTAATAATTCCATCATCGGATAATCTATGATTTCTTAATACCCCATCCTGTTTGGCTCCCAAACGAAGGATGGCTTCGCGTGAGGCGTGGTTGTGCCAGTTGGTTCGAAACTCTACGGCAATACATTGCAACTGTTCAAAAGCATATTCCAATAACAAATACTTACACTCAATATTAACCCCTGTGTGTTGAAAGGATTTTGCATACCAGGTATGACCAATTTCCAGCCTTCGGTTTGGGGCATCGATATGCATATATCGGGTAGTGCCTACTATTTGGCCGGTATGGCGATGCTTGACAATAAAGGGATAGGCATCTCCTTTCTCTTTAGCCTGCAAGGCATTTTGTATGTAGTCGGTAGTCCTTTCAAAGGTTGGGATGTAGGTGTACCAAAGATTCCAAAGAGCACCATCAGCTGCCGCTTTTTGCAAGGATTCAACATGCACGATTCTAAGTGGTTCCAGTTCAACCAATTGACCTTCAAGCCTCATATTGGAAGGCAGATTAAACGGGGTGTTTGCTTCTTGTTGCATAGATACTTTTTATAGCGCTTTTGGATTCTTTTGTTTGTAATAATTGACCCCTGCACCATAAACCCATCCTTTCATTCCATCCTGGGTCTGAATAAAAACCCAGGGCTCTGTAGCAATACCATTCCCTAGGTTTATCGTATCTATTTTTTCTGAAACCGTATTCAAATAGTAAACTTCGTCAAACAAGGATAATTGACGCATGACCTGACTAGTCAAGTCGGGCTTTGTGCGTAATTTGAGCTGGTCAATCGTAACATAGAGCCTAGACAAAACAGGTGCTTCGGCAGGCGGAACAACCGTTGCGGGTGTGGCTGAAGCCGGTGGATTTGGAAGGTCTGAGGCTATGACCGTACTTTTAGCAGGTTCATTCAGCGTTACTGGTTGCGGTTTGGCTTGTGGGCTTGTAGCAGGCGAGGTGGTAGTTGTTTCGGTTTGTTTTTCTTGGTTTTCGCTGGCCTCCAGCTTTTTTTCCAACTGTTCCAGTTCGTACTCCATTTGTGTCGAACGACATTCAGAAATAATCCAAACCATCAGACTACCCAGAAAAAGCACCAACATTACAAATTCAAACCTCGATAGATATTTTTTTGCCATTTTAGCTTTTTATTTCAAGATGTAATTGGTTAATCGTACCTTGCAAAAGTATGAGTAATTACGCAATTTTCACCCTTTGAGTTAACCATTTTTCATGTACAAAAACACCATTCAAAAGCTTGCCTTCGCAAAAGTACCGCGTTTGGGACCTAAAAGTGGCCGACTGGTATTGGAATCTTTAGGGCTCGAAGCTTTCTTTGAAGCAGATCGTCAGGCATTTGAAGAAATCCAGGGTCTTACTCCATTTGCCATTGACAGTATTCTAAATGGTAGGCAGGAAGCTATCCAGGCAGCCGAGCGTGAATATGAACAAATAGAAAAGCATGATATTGAAGTACTATTTTTTACGGATGATGCCTATCCCTTAAACTTACGTCCTTTCCCAACTTCTCCTTTGTTGTTGTATAAAAAAGGTCCTGCTAATCTATCTTTTCCCAGAGTGGTTGGAGTTGTAGGTACTCGCAAACCCAGCAGCCAAGGTATACAATTTACCACTCAATTGGTAGAAGACCTTAAAGCCTTTGATGTTCAGACTATCAGCGGATTAGCTTATGGTAT
The DNA here is from genome assembly GCA_028565815.1 of Cletocamptus dominicanus. NCBI lineage: Eukaryota > Metazoa > Arthropoda > Copepoda > Harpacticoida > Cletodidae > Cletocamptus > Cletocamptus dominicanus. The sequence goes on along the minus strand of JAOXNT010143662.1, from coordinate 16,499 downwards.
TGATGCATGTTGTCATCGTGTTTCGATAGAACAAAAAATTCCAACCATCGGTGTTTTAGGCCACGGGTTTCATATGATTTATCCGGCCATGCACCGAAAACTAGCCCTGGAAATGATAGATAATGGTGGTGCCTTGTTGACAGAATTTTCTTTTTTTGAAGAACCTAAAGCTGAGCATTTTCCGAGTAGAAATCGAATCGTTGCAGCTTTTTCTCACGCGCTGGTAGTAGTAGAATCAGCCAAAAAAGGAGGTTCCATGATTACGGCCACCTATGCAAACCAGTATAATAAAGACGTTTTTGCAGTTCCTGGTCGATATAATGACAGACGGTCCGAAGGGTGTAACCATCTTATAAAATCTCATCAAGCCAACTTATTAACAGGAGCGGTGGATATCGGCTATATCATGCGTTGGCATGCGCGCCAGTTACATAGTGGAAACCAGTTGGATTTGTTCTCTGACCTGGAAGAGTCTGAAAAAAAATTGGTAGCTTGTTTACGTGAAAGCGATGAACTCACTGTTGATCAATTATCTTATCGACTGGGACAAAATACCTCTGAAATCTCTATGATAGCTCTGCAATTAGAATTTAAAGGTCTGATAAAGGCAGTACCCGGCAATCGGTATATGTTGTGTTAATTGTATTTATGTATTTAGAAAAGAGCTATTGTTTCTTCGCCGGATCAGCTTTGATAAGTAATACGGCTCCAAAAAAGGAGAAAAGTATATAAATTATAGCAAAAGGTATAATAAACAAATAGCTACTTAAGACCTGTGTATAAATACATGAAAACAGAAATACGCCGGATAAAATGAGCTTTATACCAAAATAAACCAATATAAGTAGAGTGTAGGCATTAGGCTTATCGGCTCGCAGTATTTTTGAACGTCCAAACCAAAATAAAAGGTTCAAAATGACAATTGACCCTAGATAACTATACGCTAGTAAGCTAACCTTCTGAACGTCAGCATAATTACTAAGCAAATAAATACTTCCTGCACAAAAGAGTGAAAGAAATAGAAGACTGATAAAAAATTGTCGGGTTTCAGGACTTGTCATCTTTGTTCAAATCTCTATATAATTTGAAAATTACGGCAAAGAAAAGAAACAAAGGTAATAATCCCGTAAAAATAGGTGGATTCATCCCCAGTTTTTTATCTATCCAATCTCCCACCCAAAGACCTAATAGTAGAGAGGCGACAATTTGAAATGCCAGGCCTGAATATTTCATCCAAGCATTCTTATTATTATCAGACCTATTATTTGCCACTCTTGGTCTGCTGAGGTTGCTTATTTTCTTTAGTTGAGGTATTTTCAGTATTTCTTACCTGAGATTTTAAGGATGAGGAAGAACTACTAAGACCATTATATACAGCACCTGGATCGACACTTAGTTTGCCATATTGTACTTCAGCATTCAAAATACCTGTTTCCTTTACATGTAATAGTTCTGTTACATAAATTTTACCGTCAAATTTACCCTCGATTAATGCATTTGTACAACGAATTGTACCTTGCACACTACCGTGTGGGCCAATGATGACTCTAGCTTTACTATTTATATCGCCTTTTATATGGGCATCTATGCGGATATCGCTATCTGATTTGATATTGCCTTCAATGGTGGTTCCTTTTACAAGGCTATTTATACCGTTACTTTCATTCGAAACGGGCTGTGTTACTTCTTTGCCTTTAGAGGTATTCTTCTTTGATCCGAACATAATAGATTCTTTTTTTGATTACCCTTGTTATACTTTTAATCGCTTAATAAGTTACTAATATACGGATTTTATAGGATTTTCAAGTTCAACAAAAAAAGACGCTTCAAGTATTTTTGATGCGTCTTTTTTTTAACTACATTACTTATTGATTATAAATCAAATATA
>JAOXNT010143662.1:0-14511 GCA_028565815.1 Cletocamptus dominicanus | reverse complement strand
CCAAACCCAACATTATCATAATCATACCGAACTGAAAGAATGATAGCATCGCTGTGAATGCTTTCTTCTAATTTATTTGACATACGCGCCCAAACACCTATATCAAAACTTTGGTAGCTTTGGCGATCCCCCATAAGAAAACGAAGATTGGCACCTGTATTCAATTGAAACAATGGGCCTTGAAGAAAAACCATTGCTCCTGGAACAACAACCATACTTCTGCCTACAGGTATTTCAGCACCCGCATGTCCGGTCAATCTTGAAAATTTGGGTTCATCACCGTTTTGAAAAAAGGAAAGATTTGGTTGGTTGAGGTGCGCATAGGCCGCCCCTATAAAAAAGTTTTTATTTTCGTCCAATACTGTAAACCACATCAAACCTGCTGACAAGTCAAGGTAATTAATGTTGGGATTATCTATGGTTTCCCCTGTTTGCCCAGGTTCAAAAACACCATTTACAAATTGGCTTCCCCAACGCAAATTGGTAGTATTGATGCTACGGTTGGCATATCCCAGTTCAGCTCCTGCTATCAGATAATTAGAACGTCTGCGTCCTCCACCCAATTGTTTGGCATACGAACCAGATAGTTTACCTGTAAAACTTTGGAATCCTGCTGATCCTGCTCGATCAAACCATACCGTTCCGCCAACACCAAAATAATCGGTTCGACCTACCGGGATCTTTTGGTCATAGGAAATACTAGCGGTATTAAAAGCATTATTTTTCAAAATAGAAGCCCATTGATTTCTGTAGTTTACGATAAAACGTTGATTACAGTCCATAACCCCTGTGAGTGCCGGGTTTAGGTTCATTGGAGACATATAAAATTGAGAAAAGTGGATATCCTGCGCCCAAATAGTAGTCGAGACTAACAGGCACATGATGGAAATATACAGTCTATTATTTATCATAACACCAAATTTCAATAGTTTAAACGGTATGATAGAAAGTTAACAATTAAAAAAAAAATTAAGTTCTACATTCTTATTATTATCAATTTTTTTCGTACCAATCAGCGCCAAATTTTTGGACTAAAACGTCATCGAGCGCATCAGCTTGGCTAAATAATCCAGTCATTATTTTTTTACCGGATTCTATATTAAAAAAACGGTCAAATATAAGTGTACTACAAATAATATCTCGCTCATTAACACTTAAAGATATATTGTTTGTTTCTATATTTTTTTGCAACATAAATTCGTATAACGCCTTAATATTCTTCTTTGGCAATTTAGCCAGTTTAGCTTCTCCAATAATTAAGCCACTTTTAAAGTGATATGTCAACCGTACCAACGCACTTCCTTGTATGATTTCCCAACTGTTTTTGCCTTCTCTAGCCAGTATTGGGTCAAAGCCTAATGATTCTAATACAGTTTCCAAAACCCCGGGAATGCCTGTGGCTTTGGGCAATTTTTCGTGTTGTGGCAGCTGGATACCACTACCGCAATATGGGCAATGACTGCCATCTAAAGGAGTAGAAACATCCACCAAATTCATACAATTAGAACACACTACTCCAAAAGCATAGCCAGCAGCTTTGTACTGTGTATAAGCTGTCAATAGGTAATTAACGTTTAGGGCAAAACTTATATTATCAGCTTCATCTAAAATAAAAGAATTCATCCCTATCAGGTTACCTGATGTATCAATCAGCGGCCCTCCGGAATTGCCCGGGTTTAAAGGCGCATCATGTTGCAGGTAATGGATACCGTGTTTCTCATTATCCAAATTGGAAAGAATACCTTTACTTACAGAATATCTTAATTGATAGGGATGTCCGAGAGCTAAAACTTCTATTCCCGCTTTTAACGCTTCTTTGGGGAGCATTGGAATCTGAACTGAATCAAATGGGCATGCCGGTTTCAAAAAAGCTAGATCGCCTCTTGCATCTAAGTATACAACCTGCGCATATTCTTTTCTAGGTTGGTGATTAAGTTCAATTTTTACTTGTTTTTCGTTTTCTACGAGATGGTGGTTTGTAACAATTAAATCCCAATCTTTCATATAGAAACCAGTACCCACATGATGTGCTCCGGCCACCAAAAATACTGCTTGTCTGTATGTATCAACTATCTTTGTCAATTCCATATTGGTAGTTTTCAATAGTTAAATCCATGTTGTAAACAAGATCCAGAAATGATTTACAAAAGCTGATTGTACTCGTAAAATCTAAATAGCTGCTAGAAGGATTGAAATTGGGATATTTATCTTGATGTTTTTTCTTTAATACTCTGAGATGTCGTCGTATCTCCGAAGTCTTATAGCTACTTTTTGATTTAAAAACAGTTTTGTACCCCAACTCCTTAAAGAAAACCTCCTCGCTTACCATAAAAAAAAAGTGAAATAAATCACGAATGGGTGGGGGCACCGAATAATTGAAAAGCGCATAGCCTACAATATATTCCGTCATGGCTACTACCATGGGTTCCATATCATTATCGATATACCATTGCATGTTAGTAGTTTCGGAGGCTATCAAATCCTTGATTTTGTGATGCCCTACGGGTTGGACAATGCCAAAAGTACTTCGAACTCGATAAAACTCGTTTTTCATTTTTTCGGGAGACAGCTTTAAAAGGGTTGATAGTTCCCGATAAATTTTTTCATTCTTACTTACTAAATCCTGATTTGAATCAGTAAAAAATAATTTATGCACTCTTTCAAAAATATCAGTAAGAATGCCTTCAGGCTTGGTCAGATAATCCAGTTTATAACAGCAGCTTAGGAGCTTATATGCCATGGCTCCGGGATTGTGATTGACCATATATGGATTTCGTTCATAAAAATCCAGTGATTGCTCAATAGTACTTTTGACAAAATAATACTTAATACTTTTGTGTTGGCTTGGGATTTCAATGCGCAAGTCTTGATTAATCAATTGTAAGTTTTCATAATCCCAAGCTATTAAATCATCTAGTTTGTCAGCTTTGACGGCCAGCTCTTTTAGACCTTGGTACAGCTTATAGGGATAGGCATCCTGAGCAAAGGTGTCGAAATACAGAACGATTTCCTGCTTGTCGAGTGCATAACGACAAAATTGTAATGAATAGTTTATTTCTAGCAATTCACGAAGCAGCCCAATAGCATAAGTATCAGCTGTAGCGATGCGAACCTTAGCTTCCATTTTTTCCACATCACCCCACCCTTCGATGAGCGCTGAACCTTGACGTATACTAAATCGAACTAACGAATCTGATAATTCATAAACTACACTTTCCTCATCAGGATCGTTCAGGTAGTCAAGAAAGCGACAATAAGTTTCAAGGTAATTCTTTTGTTCAAACGCAATAAGAGAAGCTTCCCAGGCATCGTACTGTTCCTTTGTTTTTATGGCATCAGTATATCTTCCAAAGCGGATATCAGGCCCTTTGATTTGATATGATGCTTCATCAAAGAAAAAACGAATAAATCTCATTAGTGGATACCTAAAATTTGAGGTTCAGGCAAAAATACATTTTTAGAAACAGTAAGATAAAAAAGTTGAGCACCTTTCAAGAAATCCCTATACTTTTTTCGACACCGTGAAAAAAGTAATTTTATTATATGTTGAATTTTCTTAGATAAATTCAGCATTTTTATACCAAAAATGAAGCCTTACGAGCGAGTTATTAAAAGCTTGGTGGCAATTGAAAAACCGCCGTTTGAGATAGCATTAAACGATAAACTTTTCATGTTAGGGTCCTGCTTTTCTAAAAACTTAGGAAAAAGGTTTCACCTATTCAGGCAGCCCATCCACATAGACCCATTTGGAACCTTATACGACCCCTTTGCCATCAAGACTTGTATCGAATACATCGTCCAGAATAAGACAATATCATCTGACGAATTGGTTTGTGATCAATCCCTGTATTTTCATTGGGCTTTTAGTCATTTGTACCTGGACAGGCGAGCGGAAACATTAGCTTCTAAACTGAATGAGCGAATACAGGAAGCACACCATGCTCTGAATGAAGCCAAATTTTTATTTATTACCTATGGAACTGCTTTGTATTATTATCATAAAGAAACGGGTATGGCTGTTGCCAACTGTCACAAAGTTTCTTCAAGCGCATTTGAGCGCAGAGTACCTACGGTTGATGAAGTTTCAGGTGCTATGGATGAAACAATCCAGTTAATCAAAACCTTCAATCCTACAATCCAAATTATTTTCACTATTAGTCCGGTACGACATCTAAGACAGGGAATATATTGGAGCAACCTGAGCAAAAGTCTTCTGAAAGTTGGATTGCACCAAATGAATGCTTGCTCCAAGATAAATTATTTTCCTGCTTATGAACTTGTGATAGACGATTTGCGGGACTATCGATATTTCGAAACGGATGCAACTCACCCCAACACGCTGGCAGTTGATTACATTTGGGAGCGTTTAAACAAGGCTTATTTCTCAACAGCCCTGAAAGAATTTCATCAGGAATATGCAAAGCTACAAACGATGCTGACCCATGAAATTCGGTTTCCGGACCATCCCAAAAACGCTGCTTTTAAGCAGGCTATTCAGCAAAAGCTAGAAAGATTGGTAACGAAGTATCCGGAAATAGACTTCGGGCAGGAATATCGGCAACTAAAGGCGCAATTTGATTAATATGACCATAAATCTTGCTCAAAGTTGAAGATTTCATCTTTTATCTTCTGGGATTCCAACAAAATGTCTATACCCGTCAGGTAATCTTGGAGGCGTCTGTCATACACATTGCTTTCTTTTACCACATAGCTGGAAAAGAAACGCATTTCCAACATGTCTTCCATGCTCATTGGCGAGTTATCGTTGAGTGGATTAAATACCTGATGTTTGGAGAGTACCTGACGGCAATGTGGATAATAGGCCCAGAACATGGGAGCCTCGTAGAGAAAATTTCCGGCTTCATCGTGTTTTTCTTCCAGTGGCGCAATACCCAAAATACGGACCTTCATGGTAGAAGTATTCTCATCGAAAAACCAAACTTCTTTGATACGGTAGCGATGGATATTGCTAAAATCCTTCATGTTTTCGGCCACTACTATTTTTTCTTCGTATGTCTCGGGGTCAAACTGGACGATTGTGTCCGTCGAGGCAATCAAATGGTCAACCTCATCACTGGTCAATGGAGTAGTGAAATTATCATTTTCGGTACTGTAAAGCTTAATATCGCCATTTTGCCCGGCTTGTATCAAAATTTCCACCAAAGAATGATTCGGTCTGGCTAAGTACTTATTCATTTTCTCACGAGTATCAATCACCTGCCAAAGACGTTTTTCCCAAAATATATCAGCTTCACGCACGGGTTCGTACGGCAATAAAAAACGATCTTCCAATAGTCTCTTTTTGACTACTCCATCTACGGGTCTTTTATCTTGTGCCATCATCCAATAGCTTGATATACAAAACAATAAGAACAAAAATATTTTATAATTCATCCTGTGTAGTTTTTTTAGTAAACGAATCTGAAAACTTGTTTAGTATCCGACAAACATGTACATTTCTTGAGGAAAGAGGCTTCATAATCAGGGTTTTGGCAGGTTACCCTATACTTTCCGTAAAGAAAATACCCAAAAAACACCCTACCTTGGTTAAATTTTAATATTTTACGTGTTATTTGGTTGATTAAGCGCTCAATAACACATGGAGCTTTTTAACCAAAAATCATTGTCAATAATTATAGATGTTATGATATCAAAAATTACAACTTCTTTGTTTATGGTTTTGTTTGCTTTTTCAGGATTGCTACAAGCACAAAATCATTTTATGGAAGTTCAATCTGAATCAGGGTTGGATACATTTGAAGTAAGTGAATCAGCCTTTACTCCAAACAGATGCGACTTCCCTTTTACCGATACAATTGTGATAGCCTACGATGATGCAGAAGACTCTACACTTTACTGTTCAGGAACAGGTGGCAACGATATATCCGGCAAGATTGCTCTAATTGACCGTAATGACTGTAACTTTGATTTAAAAGTTAAAAATGCAGAAAATAATGGGGCAACAGGCGTTATAATATGTAATCGGGTGGATTCGCTTTTGATTATGTCTGGTGAAACTTCCTCCGCAATTCCGGCTGTATTAACATTTAAAACCGCTTGCGATACCATCCGCGCACGTATTAACCGCGAGGAGATTGTGACCGCCACATTTAAATACATGGGAGACACTACCACCAATTCCAGAACTGTCTTGTGGGGGGCAAATAGTGGTGAGGGTGATTTTGCAGGAGGGCTAAATGGCTGGACTTTCGAAGGAAACACCTGTGCAGGAAGTCCCTATACCGGTGAAGTCTGGAAATGGCAAAACGAACCGTTTGTGCAAGGAATCCCTTCTGATAATAACTACGCCTTTCGAACAACATCCGAAACCTTTTGTAACGGGTTTGTAGCATTCAACAGCCAGCATTTAGATGCCGGTGAGGGTGAACTGGGTAGTGCAGAAGGTGAATGTCCATCGTTTCAAACCGGTTCCGTTGTTTCTCCAACTATAGATTTGAGTGCACATGACGGCCCTATATCTGTTAATTTTTATCAGGATGCTATCCTTTTTCAAGGTAATTTCTACCTGGACTACAGTGAAGATGGCGGGGATACCTGGGTAGAAACAGAGATTAATACGGAAATCGGTACGAACGAATCTATAACCGGCTATCGTTCAGTAAATCTTTGGACGGCTACTCCGACAGCCACTTTCAAAATACGATTCAGAGCTGAGTTGGATTACTATTACTGGTCTATTGATGATGTTACTATCACAGAGGCCCCTACGAATGATTTTGAGGTGAACACTATCCTACCACCGCCAAACTTTGTGACACCGGCTTCTCAAGTGGATAGTATTTTGCTGGCCAGTGCGGTGTACAACCTTGGTCAAAATCCGTTATACAACGTTCAAAATTATTTTCAGGTAAGTTATTTTGGTGATAATGGTCTTCAAACTATCTATCTGGATAGCTTTTTATTGGATACGCTAGGGTTTCAAGACTCCTTTATTATTGCTGCTGATGCGCTTTATGATGTTCCAAGTCAGCCCGGTGTATATACAATTTCAGGTATTTCAATTGATAGTGCCAGAACTGATGAGGATCAAAGTAACAATATACAAACTATACCTTTTTTAGTAAGCGAAGATTTTTATAGTAAGGATGATAGTGAACTATTATCTATTGTACCAACCGCGGAAAATGGCCAGTACACTTATGCTAATGTTTACCGAACGGGTATTTCAAATAATGCTTTTAGAGCAGATTCTGCAATAATAAACCCAGGTACTAATTTTGAAGAATTTGTAGGCTCTGGTACAATCACCGTAGGTTTATATGAATGGGTAGATGCCGACTCAAATTTTGTATCTTCAAATAGCGAACGTACAGCAATAGCTTTTGGTGAATACCAAATCTCATCTGACTATGAGCGATTTGAATATATTACTATTCCATTGGAGCATGTTGAAAACACCTTGAATAATCAGGTGCCTATCACGCTAAAAGATACAACAACTTATATTCTTTCGTATGAATGGATAGCCCCGGCAGGAGCACAATCAGATATATCTGTAACGGTAGGGTCTATTGATTATCTTTTTGCAGGTCGAGTACCTTATGGTCCAATTTCTTTGTTCTCTGGTGGTACCTCTACTGACTGGGAAATAACCGTATTTCAGGGGATTGGGTATGTAGCACCGGTTATTCGTCTTTCTATTACAGATGAAGAATTAAATAACACAACCAGTGCGGAAGATGCGATTCAGGCTTCTTTAAGTATGTATCCAAATCCAGCTTCTGAGTTTGTGAACATCGAATTGAACCTAAACGATTATGTATCGGATGTACATACTACCGTGTATAATATAGAAGGAAAAGTTATGCAGCAGCATACTTTCCAAAATATAAGAGAATTGAAACACCAACTTCAACTTGGTATGCTTCCAACAGGATTATACTTAGTTGAGTTCAGAACAGATAAAGGTTCTTACTCAGAACGAATCTTAAAATACTAATCACTAAGCTTTAAATGAAAGAGGCTGTTTGCAAAAATAGCCTCTTTTTTTTGCCATTCCATTAGCCTAGACTATCATGAGTATTTCTGTTGTTCCTTTTTTGCTTTCACCTGAAAAGGAATGAATCAAACAATCTCCACAGGAGACCATTAAAAAATCAATTTGTCAATCTTTCGAAAAGATGTTGTCCTATTCTGCGGAAGGGACTGAGTCACTATTTGAGCGGAGCGAGTTTGACGAAGGAGTTTATTCCGTTCATTGTTTCTTTTTGGGACGACCGCCACAAAAAGAAGAGCAGTCTAAAGTGAACAAACCAATTCAACTATTGAAGTTTTATGTCTGTTATTGATATTCTTTTGTCCAGAGAACCAAAACGGATAAAAAATCAAAATTTTCTAATTCCCTTTGGCCAAAAAGGACTACAAGCTCTTTCGCTATTTATTTATTTAAGTATTCTTGAAAGAAAAATACAAAAACAGAACTCTCTTATAGTAAGAGAGCTCCGATACAAAAATGTAAAGAGTAATCACTATATTTTCAATACTTTATGGACGTTGCGTTTTTTGCCTTCATCCAAAACAAAGATGTATGTTCCAGACACCAAATTCAACAGACTTACTTCTGTTTGTTTCTCATTCCTTACCTCTTCCAGTAAAATAAGTTGACCATTCATATCAAATACATATAAGTCAAAGGACATGGCTTCGTTGGAGGTTATTTGTACAAAATCTGCAGTAGGGTTTGGTCCAACTTGAAAGCTAACTTCAGCTTCCTCTGTTGAAGTAGTAATGGCAAAAGCAGTTAACTTTCGCTCTACCTGTAATGTTTTTAAATTAGTCAAATCCGTTTTGAAAATCAGTCTTGTCTCTATAGTACTTTTCGGTGTAATTAATATACGGGTAATGCTGGCATCAATAGAATATTCAATTTCAAAATATTCATTCAGGTTGGGTGTCAAAATACCATTTCCTACCCCAAATGCATCTAAAATCGGTGTCTCATTGGCCTCAAAGATAAATGATACAGGCTCATTGGCTTTGAAAGAAAGCATTGGCGTGTGTACAAAAGATCCGTCCACTGTATTTTCTATAACCCAGTTATCAAGACTAGATGCTGCAAAATCTACCACCATTTCACCTGAAACCAAGTTATCTAAAACCATCTTGTTGTACAATCCACTTTCTATCAGGCTTGTTCTTTTCTGTTTAACAACTTGCTCCATTATTTGTACCTGCCCTGCTGAAAATAGAACTGCACAGTTTGCCGGTGCATAGTCCATGAAGTTCATAAACATTTTAGATTGACCACACTCGGTAATAGCCGTTGGAGAGCAAGAATAAGTAGGCATAGAGCAAAGTGGTGTATCATTGACACCATCATCACTATTGCAACTGTATTGTGTACCCCAAGTATGAAAAAGGCCTAAATAATGCCCCATTTCGTGTGTCAAACTTCGCCCTTCGTTATTAGTTTCTACAGAGCCTACTACCGTATAATCCAGAACAATACCATCCTGTTTGCTACCAACCATTCTATCCGTTGGCAAATAAGCATACCCTTTCACATTGCTTTGTGGGATATCTAGTACATAAATATTGATATAATCATTAGCATCCCAGCCAAACTCTTCTTTTATTTTTTTCTCAATATCATTTGTGGAGTTTAAGGCTACCGGCTCATGATAAACTATGCCTGAAGTAGGTAAGCCCTCAGGCGATATATTGGCCAATTCAAACCGAATGATAGAGCGTCCAATTACATTTTTGAACTCGTCCGGAACTTGGTTAATATCTGCATTTGTACCACTAAAATCCTGATTTAATTGTTTTAATTGTGTCAGAATTATTTCTTCTGAAATGTTTTCATCGAATACATGAAAAACAACCGGCAATTCCATCAAACCTGATCGGGATTGTACTTGTGCAGATAAGGAATTGTAAAAAGTTGCAGGCTCAACATCATCATGAAAGAGGCAACCATCGTGAGCTTGTAGCGGGCTGTAGAGAATAATAAGGGTCAATAGGGCGTAAAATAGTTTCATGTCTCTTTTTTTAATCAATTACACCCTATATAATCCAAATCACAGTCCATCTGCGACAGATGTCTCAATCTATGAGACTAACAAACATAATTAAGTTCTGATTATCAATCCATTAGATGGTTTTCTTTTTTCTATACTAAAATTTCACATTGAAACAAAAAATATACTTTCGTACCAATTTGGGAAAGTCTTTCACAATGATTTTCGTTTTTAGAATTTTGGAAAAGTTCCCTGATATGGCATTTATTCTAAAATTTTTTTTTAATCTGAGCTATTTGGTTATTCGAGAACCAGAGAAACTTAGGAGCCTTTCCAAATTGATAACCTCACAAGGTTGGATGCTCCCCAAGAAATAAGTAATTTAATGCAAAACTTAATCAATATGACCGAACTCCCTGAGCTGATAAAAAAAGATAAAGTACTAGGCCCTATCCTTCCTACTATTTCAATTCCGAAATTCTCTTCTGAAAAGTTGAGTATAGAACAAGCCCTTATGAAATCAATAATCGGCCAACAACTCTCTGTGAAGGCAGCTGCTACTATTTATGGTCGCTTTCTAGATTTATTTGACGGTGAATTATCCGGTGCTGATATTTTAAAAGCAAAAGATGATTCATTACGGAAAGTAGGATTATCGCGCATGAAAGTTAATTATGTCAAAAATGTAGCGATGTATTTTCAAGATCAGGATGAAAAACTCTTACTTCAATTATCCGAAGACCAGCTTCTGAAAAAATTAGTAACTATAAAAGGAGTGGGAGAATGGACGGTACAAATGGTTATGATGTTTTATCTTCATAAAGAAGATGTTTTTCCTGCCAAAGATTTGGGAATACAAATAGCCATGAGTGATTTGTTTGAGTTAGACAGGAAACACAAAAAACTGCCCGAACAGATGATTAAACTAGCCGAACGATGGAAACCCTACAGAACCTGGGCATCTTTGGTACTTTGGCGCTACAAAGATTTGATAATTACCTCCAAAAAATAACTAAGCTAATGCAACACATAGGCACATACAACTCCGGACAAAAAGGACCATTGGTAGTGGTTTTGGGTGCTATTCACGGCAATGAGCCCGTGGGCGTTCATGCTATCGAACAAATATTGCAACAACTGCAAACCAACCAAACACCTTTTCATGGTGCTTTTCTTGGCTTGCTCGCGAATGCAAAGGCTTACAAACAACAAAAAAGGTATATAGACTATGACATGAACCGTATTTGGTCTACCCGATTTCTGGACAATCCATCTTTTCAGCAGTTTTATGAAATCCAGGCAGCCCAATCCCTTATACAGTTGCTGCGACAAGAAATTCGCTCAGAGCAATTTTCATCTATGGTCCTAATCGACGTACATACCACCTCGGCAACAGGCGCTTCTTTTGTCGTACCTGGCAAGGACCCTACTATTTACAACCTGATGTCCGGCATCCAATTACCGGTGGTAGAGGGGCTACTGGACTATCTCTCACATACCACTTTGCATTATTTCGATCGTATTTTTCAAGGCAAACCCTGTGTTTCTGTTGGCTTGGAAGCCGGTTCGCACCAATCCAATGAAAGCGTTCATACTGCCGTTTCGTTTATTTATCATATTCTGAGCGCGCTGGAATGTATACCCATCGTTGAAAAACAAGCCGGTTTATCTTCATATCCGATTTACCAGTTGCATTCGATTCAGAAAATTGAAAATGAAGGCTCTTTTGAGATGTTGCCGGGCTTTTCCAACTTTCAACGCATCGAAAAAGGAGAGGCGCTGGCTCGATATGAAAAGGATATCTTACGTTCGCCGATAGATGGTTTTATATTGATGCCTTTGTACCAAAAACAAGGAAATGAGGGCTATTTTTTATTGACTGCAAAAGCAACAGCAGCCAATCAAACCGAAACTTAAATTTTTTGTACCTTACTCAAGAAATCGCTTTTATTTATGGATAACCAATATTTGGACAGCTGTCGAAAACAGTTTGAATATTATAAAATGTTGGGCGAAAAAACATTTGACCAGCTCGAAAACCGTGATTTGTTCTGGCAACCCAATCCCTCTGTCAACTCTATCGCTATACTAGTTAAACACCTTTGGGGCAATATGATGTCCCGATGGACAAATTTCCTGACTGAGGATGGTGAAAAAACCTGGCGTAAACGAGAAGATGAGTTCAAAAATGATATCGTAAGCCGTGAACAAATGATGCAACTTTGGGAAGCCGGCTGGAAATGTCTGTTTGAAGCATTGGACAGTATCGACGAGAGTAATTTTGACCAGCTTGTTTATATTCGCAATATGGGCCACACCATACCCGAAGCTATCAACCGTCAGTTGTGTCACTATAGCTATCATATCGGACAAATCGTTTTGATAGGAAAAATCATAAAAGGCGATAATTGGAAAAGCCTTTCTATACCCCGTGGACAATCCAAAAAATACAACGACCAACAATTTCAATCTGCCCAGCGAAAAGAACATTTTACCAAACAGTGGTTGGAGAAAAAACGTAAGCCGGAATGAAATGCATTTACTTCCTTTTTGGCCTTTTGCTGAGTAGCTTAATACAAGCCCAGACCCTCGCTGATTTCCAAACACGTTTTGAAATAAAAATGGATTCCATATTTTTATCGCAATGGGAACTAAAAAAAACGGATACCAGTCGATTGGAATTTGAACAAGGTAAATATCGCATTCACATCCATGGTGAGGCTAAATCTGGCAAATATTTCTACCCCAATATTCAAAGCAGTATTTTTGTAAATAACCTGATGCGCAATCAGGACGGAGGTACTTCTGTATTTTCTGTGCCTGCAGAAACTTGTCAGCAGTACGGTGCCGACTGGTGTGTTGAATATTTCACCCAACCCAAAAAAGAAATTGCCGAATATGAACACTGCAAAATTTTGGTTTATTACTCCGAACCAAAAGAAAAAATGGTCTATTGCATCATCTTTTTTAACAATCCGGATGACGAGCAATTAGATTTAGAGCCACAAATTTTAACCTTCCGTATCGATTAACAGGGAATTCTAGTTAAACAAAAGTTAATCGGATTTTATTTGAGTGCTATATTACTTACCTTTTCGTTTATAATATCGAAAGTAATCATATTACGAGGGATTTTTAGGGAATGACCTCATTAAAAACTACCATTCCTATGGTATTTTATGGATTCAAATCTATATTTGCATTTTTTATAAAAACGGAAAGATATGTTCAAACAAATAAGCCTTATACTCGCGCTCGCTTTGTTGACTGTAGCAAGCACTCAGGCACAAAAAATAGCCCTTATTGATGTGGCCGACCTTTTGGAAAATATGGACGACTATAATAGAGCCCAGGAAGAACTAGATAAACAGGCCGAAATATGGCGTGCCGAAATAGCAAAAGAAATGGAACAGGTCAAAGCTATGTACAATAAGTTTCAGGCTGAGGCTGTACTGATGAGCGATGAAACAAGACGTAAAAAAGAAGAAGATATTATAAATCGCGAACAAAAAGTATGGGAAAAACAAGAGTATTACTTTGGTCCTGAAGGTAAGCTTTTTGAAAAACGTGAAGAATTGATTCAGCCCGTTCAGGAAAGAGTGTATGGAGCCATAGAAGATTATGCCAATGAAAGAGCTTATGATATCATTCTGGATAAAAACAGCGCTGCCGGTATCATCTTCGCCAACGACAAGTATGATAAAACAGCGGATGTAAAAAAGAAGCTGAAATTAGAATAAGAGGTGATTTGAAATATACCCTTTGGTATTTTTTTTAAACTGTTAATTTTGTAAAAAATTTTAAACATGAATTCTACGATTAAAACGCTATTCCTTTTTATAGCATTTTTGTCAGTAACTACTTTGGTTAGTGCACAAAAAATAGGTTATGTAAACTCACAAGCTTTGCTTGCGGAATTAAATGAAGTAAAACAGGCTCGCAGTAGTCTGGAAACTTTTCAGAAACAATTGCAAAGTAAGGGACAAAAAATGTTGGAAGCTTTTCAAGCTGAATACAAACGTGTTGCAGAAAAAGTTGAAAATGGTGAGTTATCCCCAAAACAACAAGAAGTTGAAGGTCAAAAACTGAAAGAAAAAGAAACTGAAATAGCCCAGTATGAAGCAGATATGCAAAAGCAAATTGTTCAGAAAGAACAAACTTTGCTGAAACCTATTCTGGATAAAGTAAACCAGGCCATCGAAGATGTTGCGAAAGCTGATGGTTATCAGTTTATTTTGGATGCCAGTCAAGGTTCTATTATTTATGCGGATGATTCGACTGACATTACTTCTAAAGTAAAAACTAAGCTTGGTATATAACCGCTTTTTATCAAGCGACTATATCGAAAAAAGAGGCGGCCCAAACGGACTGCCTCTTTTTTTATGAAAGGTTTTTCACCTTTATTCCAGTAATGGGTTTTGTAGGTGTCAATAACTACTCCTAAAAAAACTTGATTTGTATCATTTCATACCTACCGCTCGCCAATTTAGATATTTCTATCGATAATTAATAATGGATATTCATTTTTTTA
>JAOXNT010143440.1:0-10283 GCA_028565815.1 Cletocamptus dominicanus | reverse complement strand
TGATCACCAGCTGATCACCCGAGAGGATTTCCGACGGCACGAAGGAGGTTTTATAGCCGCAGTTCTGATCGGGGCACCCGTCAAGCGCATCAAGCCGCGTTTCAAGCCCGCGCGAGGTGTTGATGACGCTGCCATTCCAGGATGTCAGCCCGAGGTAGTCATACGCGGTCATCGTGCCCGCGCTGTTTAAAATATCCGCGTCAGACTTGATATAAACGTTTTTGCCCGACAAGGTCCCGCCCGAGGCTATCACCTCATCCACAACCGGTGTCGCCGTCCAATCGAGATATTCATTGCCCCAGAAGATCATTGTGGGAGACGGATCAATCGCCCACTCCTCAAACAACGCGCGATACTGGTTTAGCCACGCATCGGCCCAGCCCTGTCCCTCATAAATCGTGATCTTCTCACGCGAGTTCTTGATATTACCGGATTGGAGGATATGCAGTGTCCCGAGCGCATTGATAATCCCGGTGTTGGTCAGCTCACCCCCCGCCGTGATATTGATGTTCCGCCCCAAAATCCGCGCGCCGGTGTTGATATGACCCGTCGCAGTAAAGTTAAAGTCCGCCACCCGCGAGTTGGAGACCACATGCCGCCCGCCGGGGATAAAGATGTTCTCCGCCGTTATGTTCAGTGATCTATCCGCACGGATATCGTCATAGATGTTCACATCATCTGCGGCTTCGATGATGATTGCACCGCCCGCACCGTAACTCTCAACCTTAGAGACCGTCACATCCCCGTCCGACATAATCCGCACTCCGGCGTCCCCACGGATAGCCCCGACTGCGCGCACACCCATGCCCGCTTCCGTTCCCTGGATACGGATATACCCCGACGTCATCGCCCCGAATTTGGTGGCATCGACCGCATAAGGGAACTGCTGCGGTGCTGTGGTGGCCACCGGTGTCGGCGCCCCGTAAACATTGGTATAGCTGTGTGCACCACCAAAGGCGTGGATCCGCCCCTGCGGATGTGTCGTCAGCGGCCCGTCAATCAGAACATGACGCCCCGAAAGCACAATCGAGTTGGCATCAAACCCGCCGCGACCAATCGCCACCGTTCCGTCCAGCGTATTGACCGTATAATTGCCAGCGCCGTCAGTCGTCACATGACCGGACGTAAGTGTGCCCGACCAGGTGTTCGAGAAGCTGCACCCGTCACAATCAATCCCTGACGGGTTCGAGACCACCACCCGCGCCGTTGTGCCCACAACCTCAACATCGCCTGTGAGGGTAGACTTGGCGCCATTGACCTTCTTCACAATGGTATTGGCCGGCGTGCCGCCAAGGTTGGTGTTGGCTTGCACCGTGCCCTTGCCACCCGCAGACGTGGTTGCCGTCGTCGCATTGTTCACAATCACCCCGTCTGCACCAACGTTGAACGTTGACAAACGGTTGACCGACACCCCCGCACTCGGCGCGGTGATATTGATCGAGGTTGTCCCTGTGCTAGATGTACCGATCGTCGGCTGCAACGCGCCGGGCGCTGCCGCATCCGGGATCACACTCGTGGCCTGCTGCGCAAACGCATAGGACTGCAACACAGTGGTCAAAACAAACGACGTCAGCAAGGCGTAGGTGACGCAGGTGTTCACACCGGCCGCAAGGGCATTTAAGACAGACCGTTTTGATACAGACGAAGACAACGGGAGAACAGAAGGGTCCGACAATGAGGCTCGTTTATCAGACCAACGCAGTCCTTTTTTAACAACACGACGCTCCATAACGCACCCCACTGATTAAAATCTTAACAAAGATTAACCATACAATCTTAAGACGTGCAATCACATTTTTGCCTTTTTTCAACACAGAAATACGCATAGGGTTTCTAGGACAAAAAACCACTTGCCACAGAAAAAAGTTAATGCATTGTTAAGGTTATGCGTTACGTGCGAGGACGGTGTTATGTGGTGTCAGCGTTGCAATAAACTCTCATCAAATATCGATAATAGATTGATATTAAAAGGTTTTGCACATCAAAACACCCGCTTTGATTTTTTTGTACGTTTTCCATCGAATAAGCAGACAAGAACACGTAAAGCTGCCTGTTTTTTAGGCATGTGTATCGTCCTAACCCTCTCAACCGACCTTGCAGCAGCCGACACGATCACAATTGACGGCACCACAACCACAACGCTAAACGTTGGTGTTGACGGCGCACTTACCATCACACCCGCCCCGAAAAACAGCACCGGTCTCAGTCACAATTCCTATGATAGTTTCAATGTGCCGGGCAAGGGCGTGACCTTCGATAACACCGCTACCCGTGCCAGCGTGATTGTCAACGAAGTCACCTCACACAATCCCTCGAAAATTGAAGGGGATGTATTCCTTCAGGGCGAGAGCGCCGACATCATCATTGCCAACCCCAACGGCATTGAGGTCAACGGCGGAGCTTTCATCGGCTGGGGCACTGTGACGCTCGGCACGGGAGCGATGGATTACAGCGGCATTCATCCTGAATTGGGCGTATCAGGCGGAACGCTGTCTGTTACAGGCAACGGCCTCTCATCTGACGGGACAACGCTGAACCTGTTCGCAAAACACATTCTGATTGACGCTGAGATCGATACAGGCAGTGGCTGGCTTAACATGGTCGGCGGCAATAGCAATCACATTCTGGACACCAATCATACACTCAGAAGTCAGTTCATCACATCGACCGCTTCACATGACATAGCCATCACCATTTCGGACGGCGCGATACTCAAAGGCGGGCGCATTGATCTGCGTATCACCGATCAGGGCCGAGGCGTCAAACTGGCCGGCAACATCCACGCCGGCGCACAAGGCCTGCGCGTTCTCGCCTCCGGCGACGTGAGCATCGGCAATCTCGACACCACATCTGGAGGACGCGTCGAGATCATCGGCGCAGCACTACGCCAGGATACCGACACCTCTGCCGCTCTCACATCCACACACAGCGGCGTACGCTTGCGCGCAACGACAGGCGATATCATGCTGTCCGACACCAATATCTCGGCCAAAACCCGTGACACGGCAAGCTTTGGGCCGCTCGGTGCAATCTCTCTGGAAGCCGAAGGCAATATACACATAAAACCGCCCGCAATCACACCCAATCTATGGCAAGCATCACATGATGCCATCGGGATGTCAGCCGGCGGTGATATCGAGATTGACAACACAACCTTGCACGCCGCCAATCAGGTCAGTCGCATCTCGAGCGATCAAAACGTGACGTTCAACAACATCTCTTTTACCACAAACGATCGCTTGTCCATTCTGGCGTCCGATACATTCAGAAGCCATCCCTCCGTATTAACCGCTGATGAGAAAATCTCGATCGATGCCGCGGAGGTGTCCATCACCAGCACAAAAGACACGCAGGCATCCGTCATCTCAAACGCGGCTGATGTCTCTCTGCTCGCCCGCACGGGGGACATCACTCTCTCCTCAGCCAAAATCGAAGGGCACCAGGGCACCCAAAACCAAAGCGAAGATGACGATGAAGAAAGCGTAAAACGCGGTGTCAGCATCATCTCCTCTCTGGGGCGGGTCATTCATCGCTCTGTCAAAGGGCTGGACGTCGGTACAATCTTCTCACTCATTGACGAAGTTTTTATCTCGGCCAAAAACGGCATCGACAACCTGAACGGCGTCATCACCTCCAACAGTGACATCACGCTTCAGACAGACGGAGATATTCGCAATCAGACCCTCTTGAGCGAAACTGACGGCACAACACTCAACATGTCCGAACGCGGCAACTGGTTTAACAAAACCAACATCATCTCGGCCAACTATGGCACACCCCTCTTTGGTGAGACCCGCGGCCGCATCCAGTCCGGTGAAACCCTGACACTCAGCGCAAAAAACCTTGACAACATCGGCGGCACCCTCATCGGTCGCAATCAGGTGATTGATCTTGACGGAGCGCTCACCTCCCGCTCGATCATCACCGGTGATTTCTGGTACAAACGCAATTGTTGGTTCTTTTGCCGTGCCAAAGGCGAAGCCAACATCGGCATTCTTGACGGACAAATATTTGCGAGCGACACCCTCACAGTCACTGCCGACACGAGCGTAACCTCGACAGGCGCAGTGTTCCTCTCGGGGTTAAACCAATCCATCACCTCGCCAAGGGTCGGCTTCAATGCACTGCTTTACCCCCAACTCATGCTCCGCCCCGCAGGGCTAAGCGGCCTCTTCGGCGGCTCTGACGGCTGGGTGTCTCTGGCTTATACCGGCGGTTATGTCGGCTCCTCGTTAGGCAACCTCACAATTACAGCCGATGACATCACCTTTGCCGGTATCAATCCTCAAATCGGCGGTGAGGAGATTTACACCGTCACCCCCACCCGCCGCATCGAACCGCACGGTGCCGGTATTCTGGAACATTTCAAAATCGGACTTTTTGAACGGTAACCCATGCGTATTGTGTTGTGTCTGAGTGTCGTCTGTTGTGTGTGGTTGCATAGTCCTGATGCCACCGCGCAAACCATTGATGACGGCCAGGAGCTGTTACGAGAGCAAATACAAACTCAGCGCCTCCGTCGCTTGCAATCAGGCGCCCCTTCACGTGCCCTTGGTCAGGGCGTCAAAGTTGAAGGCGAAAGTCCTGTCTGTTTTAATATTGAACGCATCGACATCAAAGGCGTGACCCTCCTTCCGCAACGCAAAATCAAAGCCCTGATCCGTCCTCACAAAAGCACCTGTATGGGCAATGTTGAGATTGAACAACTCATCCAAAACATCAAACAGGCCTATTCCAAAAAAGGATACATTACCGCGCAGGTGGTCGTGCCTGCACAGAACCTGAAGGAAAAAAACCTGACACTGACCGTGGTAGAAGGCACTGTTGAAGCCATTCAGTATCTGCGCGTGGTTAAAAACAATCGCAACGCCTTCGAGAGATTGTTAGGATATAAGGCAAAAAGCGTTCAGAATAAAAAGGGGGAGACCATCACCCCCGAGGTCGTTGCACGCCCGGGCGGTTACATCCGCACCCACGCACCCTTTCCCTTTATGGTCGGTCATCCCCTGAACCTGCGTGATCTTGAACAGGGTGTTGCCCAAATCAACCGCGTTCCCTCCGTCACCGCCAAGGTGGATCTGATCCCCGGGCAAACCCCGGGCGGCAGTATCGTCCGCGTGGTGGAAGAGCAAAACATGAACAAGGGATGGCTGCTGAATTCGGCAAATAACAAATCCGTGCGCGGCTCTGTTGGTTATGACAACCGCGGCAGCCGCGTCACAGGGCGCCACCGTGTCCGCGCCAATATTGCAATCGATAACATCCTGCGTGCCCACGATATGTTTCAGGCTAGCTATTCGGGCGCGGAACGCTCCAACGCCGTGGCAGCATCGTTTTCCATTCCCCATGGCTATTGGACACTGTCCGCATCAGGCTCCTATTCTGAAGAGGATCAACAGATCACACCCCTTGCCACCAGCTTCACACAAACCGGCAACGGCTCTGTGACACTTGATCGCGTGGTCTTTCGCAATCAGAACAGCATCTGGCACCTCAACCAATCCATTGGCTGGTATTGGCAGCAAAACTCTATCAACACCGCGCGCCTCACACCGCTGAGATACGCATGGATGCGCACCGGCCTCAATGTGGAATACTATGCAAAACGCACACGCTTTATTTTTGACGGCGGCATGACCTTCGGTCTGCCAACAATGGCCACAGGTTCGGCCATCCTGCCCAACACCGCCTTTAACCCCCGCCGCACCTTTCAGAAGTGGGATGCAGGACTGACCGTCATTCATCAGTTTGCATCAGGTCAAACAAACGAGACCAATGCGCGCGGGTTGGCTGGCGGCGCGCGGCCGGCGCAAAATCAAAAAATTGCTGACAGCCAAAAAGCAAAACCCACATCCTTATTCAAAACCATCCTCAACGGCACCCAGTTCTACGGCCGCTTTGGTGCCCAGTGGTCATCACGCCCGTTGTTCTCATCACAGCAACTCTCGCTCTCTTCTTGGAGCACCGTGCGCGGCTATCTCAATCACAGTGCACAAGGCGATGTTGGAGCTTTCGCCCGCATGGAGCTGCAAAAACCCGTCACCTTGCCGTGGATGGAGGTGTTTCAGGACAAAGACGCCAAACCCACATTTGCACAAAGGCATATCTGGCCGCGTTTCGGCGAGCAGGCGACAGGCTATGTCTTTCTTGATGCCGGCATCGTCAAACGCGATTTTGACAACACCGAAGAGTCCCTCGCATCAACGGGTCTGGGCCTGAGATTAAACGGCCAGAACCTCAATCTCGATGGGGTTCTCACCATTCCCCTTCATCCCGTCAGCGGCAAACGCGAACCCGTCCGCTTCACCCTGTCAACTTCATTTCAATTCTAGTAAGGAGAACTCCCATGAAACAGACCAAAGTAAAACAGATGTCACGCTTTTTTCTCGCAACAGCCTGCACGGTGTTGCTGTGCCTGCCGGCTCACGCCGACCTTATTGAGGATGGCTTGGCCGCCCTTGACAAAAACGCATTCGAACAGGCCACCACCCATTTTAAAGAGGCTTTTGAACAACTGGACAGTGATAAAAAAGCTCCCGCAAACTACGCCGATGCCGCATTCTATATGGGGCGCATGCATGAAACAGGGATCGGTGCGCCAAGGGACCTTGATGCGGCTGTCGCCTTTTATGTCATCGGGTCTGAAAAGAACAGCGCCCTTGCAAAAAACCGCCTAGGCATCCTCCATCTCAATGGCGTGGGCGTGTTGCAGGATTATGAGCGCGGTGTCGAACTCATTTGCGGAGCCGCCGAGCAAGGCGATCCCAATGCCATGTTCAACTGCGGCTCTCTGTATCAAGAAGGCAGAGGCGTTGAAAAAAATATGGATGAAGCCAAAGCCTGGTTTGCCAAAGGTGCCAAACAAAACAACATCGCCGCTCAAAACGCCCTCGGCATGTTGCTGAGCAGTGACACTGCCTCAAAAAGTGACCTGAAAGATGCTTTTGATATGTGGCAGAAAACCGCGGCTCAGGGCAATCCTTACGGGCTTTTCAGATTGGGGGATGCCTACGCCCGCGGTGTCGGCATCAAAAAGGATGTGGTCAAAGCCCATGCCTATCTCAATCTTGCCGGCGCCCGCGGCCTCAAAGATGCCGCAGCCGCTCGTGCGGCCGTTGAAGCAGATATGAGCACTGAGCAAATCAAACAAGCTCAACAACTCGCCCGCAGCTGGCGACCTGAAACCTCTGAATAAGGCTCTTGATTGTATGTCCCGCTTCATCATCTGTTTTCTGCTTTGCGCATGCGTGACCACCGCGTCGGCCAAAGACCGCCTCCCGCAGGTCAATGACATTTGGTCACACGAACAGACGGGCTATGTCGAACAGATAGACATGGTCAAAGACCTTCTGGATGCGGATGTCATTGTCTTTGGCGAGGTGCATGGTGAAGAGGCACACCAATCCCGCATCGCCCACGTGCTCAGATCCGTGGCCTCACAACGCGGTGACCTCTCCCTCGTCCTTGAAATGCTGGACACCTCACAAAGCAAACTGGTTGCAGACTTCCGCGCAGAAAACCCCGAAAGCCTTGAGGGGTTGGAACTGGTCTTAAGGTGGAAGGATAGTGGCTGGCCAAAATACACTCTCTATAAACCCATTCTC
This sequence comes from Cletocamptus dominicanus, assembly GCA_028565815.1. Lineage (NCBI taxonomy): Eukaryota > Metazoa > Arthropoda > Copepoda > Harpacticoida > Cletodidae > Cletocamptus > Cletocamptus dominicanus. The sequence continues at coordinate 2,679 of JAOXNT010143440.1, read as the reverse complement.
GAGGCCGCCCACATTGCCAAATGGCCTATCTTAGGCGGAGATCTGCCGCGCGACGCCGCACTAAACCTCCCCACAAAACAAGACACCTCAAAAGACATCATGCAAGGCGTCCGCCAATCGTGGACAGCCACGCTGCAAGAGGCCCATTGTAACACTCTTAAAGAAGACGACGCCCGTCAAAAAGCCGACCAACAAATCCTGCGTGATCATTCGATGGCAACAACTCTTAAAGCCAACCTGCCGGCCGTCATGGTCACAGGGCTTGCCCACGCCCGCCGGGACCGCGGCATGGCCATGTATCTCCCCAAAGATATCAAAATAGTAACCATCGGCCTGTTTAAACTCAAACCGGACAACCCCCTGAGCGCCTACCGCGCCACCTTCTCACACACACCAGACGACCACCAGTTCGACTACCTCTGGTTCACCCCCCCCGCAACACGCCCATCCGTGTGTGAAAGATTGAGGGCAAAGGGGTTGGTTAAGTAAAAAGTGCTAATGTACGATAATAAAACAAGACAAAATTGAGATAGATATAATTTTGTTACAAGTGAAATTGTATCTGTTTTGGAAATTTTTGAAATGGATTACGTCATTCTTCAGTTCTGTCATTAAGTTATTGTTTCTATAAAATTTGACCAATCCTGCATCATCTTTTTACGTTCATCAAGGAACATTGCGCGGTCATAGGCGGCGTCAACGGCTGATTTATGGGCATGGGCAAGCTGACGGTCGATCACTTCATGGCGATAGCCTAGCTTTTCTTTTATTGTGCTCATGGCTAAGGCTCTAAATCCGTGCCCCGTCATGCGGCCTTTATAGCCCATACGTTCAAGTGCCTTCAGAATTGTGTTGTTGCTGATCGGCTGGTTTGGTTTGGTCGGGCTTGCAAACACCCATGGGCTGAATGGGTTCAAATGGTTCAGTTCTTTGAGCAGGAACACGACGCGATCCGATAATGGTACCATGTGTTCTCTTTTCATCTTCATGCGTTCGGCCGGAATAACCCACATGGCCTCATCGAGATTGAATTCATCCCATTTTGCATTGATCAGCTCCCCAGTTCTTACAAAGGTTAGCATCAAGATTTCAACGGCAATGATGGTTTGTTTGTAGAGCCGTGCATTGTTTGAGCGTAAGGTGCGGACAAGATCGGGCAATTCATCAACCGTTATCGCGTTGTAGTGCTTGACCTTCTTCGGCTTCAGTGCGCCTTTTAGGTCATTGGCGGGGTTGTAGGTGCAGTGACCGTGGATCACACCATAGCGCATCACTTGTGAAATCACCTGTAATGACCGCTTGGCCATTTCTTGAGCACCACGGCTTTCAATTCTTTTCAGACAGTCAAGAATGTCTTTGGCAGTGAGTTTTGAAACGGGGAGGGTGCCAATGCACTTGAAAACATCAATTTCCAAACGCCGCATAATTGTTTCACCATAGTGCGGTGTCCATTTGTCCAGATTATACGCATGCCACTCACGGGCAACCTTTTCAAAAGTGTCGGCGTCTTGTTGTTTTTCAACACGCTTTTGCTCCTTTAACAGCTGTGATGGGTCATGCCCTTCTGCAAGCTGCTTGCGATACATCTCTCGCAGCTCGCGTGCTTTTGCTAATGTAATGGTTGGATACACGCCGAGTGCTAATCTTTTTTCTTTGCCGTTGAAACGGTATTTCCAACGCCAGTATTTGCTGCCGTTCGGCATCACTTCCAAATATAATCCAAATCCATCTGCCTGTTTGTACGACTTTTCTTTGGGTTTGAGACTTTTGCAAAGCTTGTCATTCAGGCGCATTGGGGGCATCTCATTTTTGCTGTTTGTTTTATGCCCCCGAATGTGCCCCCAAAACACTCGGATTTTGCCGGACTTTGCTGGACAGCATAAAACAACTGAAATGATGTTATAGCTTATTTAGCAAGGATTTACAAGATTTTACGGGATGTCTTCGGATGAAAAAATGGCGGATAGGGAGGGATTCGAACCCTCGACGAGGCTATAAACCCCTTACTCCCTTCGCAGGGGAGCGCCTTCAGCCGCTCGGCCCCCTATCCGCACATAGCAAAGGCCGGAATACAGGCCTCGCTCACTTGTGACCACGGGATGCTTGCGCACCCTGTTGCGGCCACCACTCTTTAAGAGCGTTTTTTCATTGTTACTTTCGTTATCGCGATTTGTGATCATGATGCAAGAGGGGGGCATGCAAAAAATGTATTTTTATCTCACATTGTGTTCATGATTTGCAGGCACTCTGTGGGGAGTTGGTTTTAAATTTGGTCAATTTTGATGTCTAATCGTATGATATATCTCTTGATGGCTGCGGCTTTGGTGTTTGCGTTTTACCAGAATGATGGGGGGATTCTATCCGGCTCTTTGGAACGGGCGCGCACTCAGACCTCTGCCAACACGGCGCCAGATAAAAATTGGCAGGCTGTCCCTCAAAGCACGTCAGGTGTCGTGAGTTTGTCGAAACGCAGTGACGGTCATTTTTGGTCAGATGCGCGGGTGAATGGTGTTCATATGCGGTTTTTGGTTGATACGGGCGCCAGTCAGATTTCTATTTCTAAAGAGGATGCGCGGCGTCTGGGGTTTGATGTGTCCGATCGGCAGTTTGTTGCGGCTGCGCAAACGGCTTCGGGCGTGGTGCGGGTCGCGCCTGTGGTGTTTCAAAGTGTGACGCTGG
>JAOXNT010143329.1:0-10300 GCA_028565815.1 Cletocamptus dominicanus | reverse complement strand
AGTGGGGCACGTTGTGAGTGGTGAGCTGTATCAACAAAGGATTTTTGATACTTCTTAAGCCATACATCCTTTATTTGAGCACCTTTGGAGCTAAATGTAATCTCGATTTCATCATTTTCGAGCTTCACTTGTTCTATTTTTTGAGGTTCAGGTACTTTTTTACTTGTATCAGCGCCTTGAAGTAGGGAGTCACTTGAATTTGAATTCAATACCTGTGCATTGGCCGCGCTATCTACTTGTAAGGCTTCTTGAGCTGCAGCTATAGAATCTTGGATACGCTGGGCTTCAGCGCGTTCTTCTTCTGTAGGGCCATTGATCATTGCCCAGATATAAAAGAGTCCAAAAATGAGAATAATTCCTATAATTGATCTACTATTCATGAATGGCTTTTACGATTGTTTATCTTAGTCTGCAAAAGTAATATTATCTTTGGACATACAATATTTATATACTGATTAAACTTAATTATAACTGTCAAAAGATGAATAAAACCTTGCTAAAGTCTTATCTGGATACATTTTATCAATGTGATATAAATAAAAAGTTGTACGCCATTGGCCAAAATTTCGACGCAAGCTTACCTTTTATCTACCAATCGGCTACATGGATTACTGCATACAATCCTCGAAGTCAAAAGCTCAGTGATTATTCAAATCACGATAGGCATTTGGCCTTAATGAAATTTTTAGATGAAATATCATGCGAATATGTCATTGGGACAGCTGGGATAGAAAATCCTCAATGGCGTGAAATTGGTTTTTGGTGCTTTGATCTCCCATTTCAGACCAGCCTTCAAATCGCTCGAGATTTTGAACAAAATGCGTTTTTATGGGCGAACCCAAAAATTCATTTGATTCTACCTTAACGTCTTAAATAAACGGTGCCTTGCCATTGCTTACGCTCACCGTCTTCATAAGTTAAGGAAGCTTGAAGTATATAAAAGCCAGTGGGAGCTAATAGACCATTGGTCATAGTTCCATCCCAGATGAATTGACTGGAGTTGGATACAGAAAAATTGGAATGAATGATATTTAATAAGGTACCCTCCGTAGTATATACTTTTAAATCTAAATTGGCTTGTCCTTCACGTTCATTTTCAAATCGAACCAAAGCAAAATCTTCATATCCGTCTCCATCTGGAGAAAAGGTGGGAGACTGTAAACGAAGACCCGCGGAGCTCTCGCCCAGTATTTGATTTTGAGAGTTTATACCTGTGGGCGTAGCGTAATTTTGATCAGCAGAGGCACTTTGCCAATTGTTATTTGCACAAGCGGGCAAATCCAATGACAAGCGCTCTAATGATACGCCCTTAGGGCCTCGGATAAATCCAGAGTGCCAATCTTCATTATAACAAACGGAATCTAAGGTAAAAACCTCTGCTCCAAAAGCATACAGCAACTCAATTTGCCCTATTTCGCGATTAAGGCTTGGAAGGTCAACCTCTATCATCTGTGTCGGGTTTGGAGCGAGATATCTACTACTGACTTGGTCGCTATTTTCACTAATGACAAAATATTGGTTAGGTAGAATTTGTGCTAACGAACCTATAATTTGTTGATCTTCACCATCCTCATCTATGAATACCAATGATATGTATTGAAAATCTAAAACTTGATCCGATTGGTTGTAAATTTCAACCCATTGTGACTCTCCAGATTCAGGATCAAACATGATTTCTGATATTAACAAATCACCAACTTCTGGTACTCCTGGAATTCCTAAACTTCGCTTAATAGATTGAGTTATATCTTCATTTTTGCAATTTTTAAATGAAGCGTTTACTTCTAATTCATATAACACACCTTCTGATAGTGGCATTGCAAAATCTAAAATCAATGTGTTTGCTTCAAATAGTGATACATGGATATCGTCAAAAGGAACCTCTGGTGTGATGTTAATGCTATTGGTATAATCAAAATCAGGGGAGAGCCATTGGTTAAATTCGAGTTCAATCAAAGCGGCATTGAGTACCCTTATCTCTTCAAGATCAAGGCTGTCGCTCCAATTGGGGTCTAAAATGCTATTTGCTATCCCTGGAGTACCGCCTCTACGGTCAATAGATGCTCGAAAGGCCTCAGCTTGCGAGCAGGCTAAATCCGGGTTGATCAATTCTAAGCTCCAACCGCCATCATCTTTGCTTGCATCTTGGTACCAATTACTTGTATAGTTCACAGCATGAATCAAATCTCCTGTTTGAGTTAGTATTTTCAACTCATCACTGCTGTTGTTTAAGCCTGGAAAATTATCAATGCCAAGTACTTGACCGTATGTGCTCAAGGCTAAGGTGTCTTCACTGTCGCAAAGGATGATATGTTCTCCAGCTTTCATTAGGTAGTTTGGTAATTCGACCATTTGACTGGCGTCACTAAAAAGGAGATTTGAAAGTTCAAAATTTTTATCCGTAGTGCGATTATAAAGTTCTATGTATTCTACTGCGGGTAAGGGCGTAGATTCATTTGGAGCTGCCATGATCTCATTGATTACAATATCAAAAGGATGAGGTCTGCTGATGGCAATATATTGAAAGGTTTCTTCTAAGGTGGTAATGTTTTGGGAAAGGTCAGAAATATTATTTATTCGAACAGTGTAGTTGGTTTGATCTGTAAGCGGATCGGAAAGGGCCAAAACTAAAATGCCATTCTCTAATAGGGTGGGTGTAAGTTCAAAACTCCCTGGCTGCAAAATGAAGCTTGCTTGGGAGATATCTACACTTTCCGTAAAACGTATAAAAATTGAATCTGCATTATAACTAATTGAACTGATTTGCGGGGGAGTATTATCAGGTACACTAAAATCAATTAGGTAATTATCAAAGCTGAATTTGTCCACTCGAGTACTAGTATATTCACAGCGTATTCCAGAATACAAGTTGGGCCCACCAGCATGAGCATTGTTTGAAATTTCTAAAGAGTCAATCCACGCTTCATTTTGTCGTACTCGAATTTTAAAATCATTATTCACACGTCGAACTTCAATTTTGAGTTGGACAGGATCTAGCCCAGCATACCCGGACTGCATTCTTCCAAGAATTTCACGCGCTCCATTCGTGTAAGATACAAATTCAAGTGCATCATCACTTCCACTTTCTCCCAGTTCCAATCCATATCCATTCCAGTTTTCTGCAGTGTTGGACTGTAGGAGCCAAGTCCATGCATTCGAATTGGAGGGTGAGAAATCCAAATTTATATCTACTGACCAGACAGCGTTTTGCGGAACCTGGACGTTAGTGTAAATGAATGAAGATCCTGCTGACAATGCGTTAAGTTGAAGTTGACTAGAATCATTAATGATATAATCTTGGACGTCTCCTTGCCAGTTGGATAGATCATTGTCAAAATTATCACTAAACTGTGCAAAGCAAATGCAAGGAAATAGAAAAAATAATAAATAAAAAAATTGATAATTATACATCTTACTTGTTTTTAGTTGAAAAGTGAAGAGATAGAAAAGCTAATATGGATAGCACTTTCTCTACATATTTTTCCTTAACATATCCAAATATAAAAAGATAGAATTCTAAACATCTATTATATTTGTAAATATTATCACGAAAAGTAAGAATAATAAGAAAAACTGACAAACTCGAAATTGAAACGCTATGAAGAAACGACTTGTACTTTGGGGAGAGAATGAAAAAAATGAAAAATTACTGATTGCCGTAAAATTGTTGGATCAAGAAAACAAAGTGGATATTTATACTTTTCCGTTAAAGGTCGCTACGGAAGAATTTTCAAAGACAATGATGAATGACTGGAGAAATAACAAAGAGGTAGAATTTCCAGAGGGGTTTGCCCAGATCGAACGTCCATTGAATATTGCAGATACCTTATTGCCTGATCATTTAAAGGTCGATCGAACAGATGTCGTCAATAGAGCTCAAACAGAATGGAACTTTATTGTCATGTCGGCAAAAATGCAACAAGCATTCACCCAAGAATTGGAGGAATTGAAAGATAGGGTCAACCATTTGGAGGGTTTTGATAAAGGTATCTGGGAAGAATTAAAGTCTTTTTGGAATAAGGTACAAAAACAAATCCATGAGAAAAACTTGTTTCGTTCACATGCCAATCAATTGCGAAAAGAGACGAATGCACTTTTCGATGAAATGAAGGAGAAACGAAAAGCATGGGAATCCAAGCTCAAAGAGAAATCCACAGAAATCAAATCAGAATTTATGTCTCGGCTTGGGGAGATTGAACAAAAGGTGGAGAAAGGCTTAGGACTGAAACCTTTGTTTGAACAATTGAAAGATCTTCAAAAAGATTTTAAGAAAAAGCGATTTACACGCCAAGATAGAGATGAAGTCTGGAATAAAATTGATGGACTTTTTAAAGTTATCAAGGAAAAAAGATTTGGCGAAAAGTCATCCGGTGCTTCTCCTTTAAAACGAATTCAAAATCGATATGAAGGGCTATTGCACGCCATTCAAAAAATGGAAAAGTCCATTGATCGTGATAAAAACGATTTGGCTTTTGAAAAAAAGCGAATTGATACCACTGATGGCCAATTGGAACAGCAAATTAGACAAGCGAAACTGGTTATGATTGAAGAACGCATAAACTCTAAAACCAGCAAACTTGAGGATATGCTTAAAACTAAAAAACAATTGGAACAGAAGATTGAGCGAGAAATTCAAAAAGAGAAACAGCGAGAAATTGATGCAGAGAAAAAGAAAGCTCAGAAAGCACTTGAGGCTGAGAAAAAAGAGCAAGCTAAAGCACAAATAGAGCAACTGTCTGATCAAGAGAAAGAAAAATTGGCACAAGCGGCTCAAAGCATTAAGCAAGATAAAGGGAATACCGCAAAAAAGAATGCTTCTAAAGATCCCGATGAAGTGACAATGACTATAGTAGCAGCGAGTAAACTTACCGAAGAAGAGTAGTGGTGGATGGAATAACGTCACCCGAAAAATTTTTCGGGTCAAGCTTAATTCTATTGATAATTTGATTTTCAATAGATAATCTTAACTTTGTGGCAACAGTAAGTTAACTTATGTTTTCATTTAAATTTTTCAGGCAAGGTCTCAAAAGTTTTAAAACGATTGGTAGCGTAACCAGTAGTTCGTCCTATTTGTGCAAAGCAATGGTTGAAAGCTGTGGGATCGAGAAAGCCAAGGTGATCTTAGAATTAGGGGCTGGAGATGGAGTCATTACCAAACATATCTTAGATACCGTACCTTTTGATGCCAAAGTGATTGCCTTTGAAACGAATGAAGTCTTTTGTGATATGATGCGCAAAATTGATGATGACCGCCTCATTGTGGTACAAGATTCTGCTGAAAATCTTGTTGACCATCTCTCAAAAATGGATATTTCTCAAGTAGATGGAGTGATTTCTGCTATACCCTTTGCTATAATTCCAGAAAGATTGGTTCGCAATATTCTGAACCAATGCAAAAAAGTCATGAAGCCTCACAGCACTTACGTTCAAGTGCATTATGCCCCAACTCAAAAAAAACGGTATCGGGAGGTTTTTGGTAATATTAAAATGAGTTTTGTCTTTGGAAATATTCCTCCTGCTTTTGTCTATCACTCTAAAAAAATCCCAGCTCAGAAGCTGCATTCTAAGGTGAAGGTAGCAACGAATACAGCTTGAGTCTATCTTCAAAGTCTAATATCACTTTTGATTATCAGTTTGAGCTTGTTTTATTTGATTTTTTGAAAAATATTTAGGATATTTAGAAACAAGTTTTTTGAATATCCTCAGCATGGAAACGATAGTAAAGAAAAAAGTTCAGCCCCAAGTCCTAGAACAACTTCAAGTGAAAGAGGAAAGGCAGGTGATTTTGCACTGTGAACAAATCATCACTTCTTCGATTTTACCCCTTTTGCGTGTATGGCCAACAACTTATTTACTAGATACTAATGAACAACGAATAGCCGAATTGGTGCATGCAGAGAATATTACTTTGATGCCAGAATGGAAGCCTTATTATGGCAATCTTGCAAGGTTTACACTATATTTTACGGCCTTGCCCAAGGATGCCAATGTTTTTCGGTTGCAGGAGTATTGTGGACAGCAAGATGGAGCTATGGAGTCTGACTTTATCCAACGAAATTCTACCGATATATACCAAATCCAAGTTTTTTAATCACTCTTCCTCTTTGAAAAGGTCGTCTGTATCATTGTAATACCTTCCGAGATGGAGTACACGACCACCACTAATATTTACTGGGCTATTGCTTTTTCCGATCACAACTCCATCTTCAGGCGCCTCGTATTCATAAATCAAATCACCAAAAATATTTTTTAATCGAGCTACCACTTGGCCTTGCTTAATACGTTCTACTAATGCTGGCATGACCTCGAGGACCCCTCCTTCTTTGGTATAAATCCAGTATGAATCTTTGCATAATATAGCAGGTTTTTCTGGCGCTTCAATCATAGTAGGGTAGATACCAAAATCATGTAAAGTATTATAAATTCCTGTTAAACCTGATCGAATAATCCCCTTTTGAAAGATATTTGGATTCCCGACTTCTAAGGTGATCGCTGGAATACCTGCATTGCAGGCGGCACCGCGTAAAGTTTTATCATTGGCGGCATTATTTACAATGATACTTGCATTTTGCAGTAATGCCATACGCTTTGTAGTCGCATTTGAAAGGTCTGCACGGATATAGTAGGAATTGACTCGCCCAAAAGATGCCGTATGGAGATCAAGTAAATAGTCAAAATAATGAACCACTCGATTAAAAAAACGAAAAGCATAGACCTCTGAATTGTTTCCAGCGGGTTTGCCAGGAAATAATCGATTGAGATCACGTCCATCTACAAATCTTCGTTTTTTGCGCTCAAATGATGGGATGTTGACCACAGGAATTCCTACTATAGTCCCTTGAATTTTTTTATAATTTAGCTCTTTGAAAAGCTTTTGAATGACTGGAATGCCATTGATTTCATTGCCATGTACAGCTGCAGTTAAGCCTATGGTTTTTCCTGCTGTTGATCCTTTTGCGATAATTATAGGAATTTGTAACGGACGTGAAAGTGGATTGCTGATCATTTCACACCAACATTCATGGATGCCAGGATGAAGTTTTTCAATAATACTTAGATCTTTAATTTCTCGAATCATTCCATTCTAATTTCGTTAATTAAAGTCGAATCGTCATTCAGAGATTTGAATAATCTTTTTCTGAATTTGCCTTTGGTATTATAAAGCTGTTGACACATTTGATCGATAGCTAAAGTCGAAAGCACCGTTTGTATAAAAGCTTCAATCATATCATCAAGAGAAATGCCTAATTTGTTGAAATCTCTTCGATCCATGAGCATAAGTCTCGACGTATCGCTGCCCCATTCGTTTTCACCTTTTTTAATCGATAAGTTGGTGCCAAGCATAGCCCAAGAGTCAGCACTGTCATTGATATGATCTACCAATGGTTTTTCTGCTTTTCTTGCATATACACAAATGGGTAAAATTCCTTTTTCTGTCGAAGATACCATCATTCTAAGGTCTGCTACGTATGTGTGGCCTTTAGAGTCAGGCATCATACCCACATGGTAAAGTTTACCCGATTGGGACATCGATGACCAGTTGTAATTTCCAATTAAAGATTGTACTATAAATCGATCGTAATTGAATTTCATCGCCATAAACCTATCTAATTCCTCTTCATTGATGATTGTAAATACCCCTTGGCCAGCATTGGAGTACGGAATCTTGATCACAGCTTGGCCTCCGAATTTTTTAACCAACAGTGGGATCTCTCTTTGCTGTACATCACGCACAGTTTCGGGGGTTTGGATTTTTAAGTTCGTATGAAACAATTCAGCATTATAATATTCATAAGCCTTAGCTGCAATCATTTTGTTTCTGCCGCCAGCTAAACAAGCTATAGGTGGGTTGAAAATGTAGGTTTTTGTATGGAGGGGCAAACGTGTCCATGGTTGCTGAGTAAGGTATCTAAAACATGCTCGAATCGAAACCCATTCCCCCTTGTCAAGTAAGTATAATATACCATTTTCCCACTTGATATGGTCTTGAGGTTCATGAGTATAATGGGGGACATAGTACACCTCTTCCTTAGTCAATTCTGCTATAGTCCTGGCATATCCCTTAGCTTCCATAGGATTCTTGTCGTAGATTACAGCTAGTTTTCCTTTGGGCAATCTCCGTTTGCGTTTTTTTAATGTTGGTAAAAAAGTTCGTTCGATCAGTAATTCATACCCGCCCATTTCTTTATTGTCATTTTGAAGTGGCATAGATTTTTGACCAGAAGGGCAGGAGTTGTTTTCAATGACGACCATGCGTTTGTTTCCATTTGCTGTGGTTACATTAATAAGATCCGCACCAGCCCATTTAAAATAAGCACATTTCGATTCTAGTATAGCTTTTAAATCATTATATTTTACCTTAGGATTCAAATGGCAATACCGCTTTATAATTCGATCATGACTAAGATTGAGAAAATAATTGACCATCGGATGGATAGTCGCATTTAAAGCTTTGTCATACCAATGCTCATTAGGTACAAAGGAACCTGGAGATATAGATTCTGGTGCTGTGTTTTTGTTTGACATGGAGTTGATTAATTTAGGATTGAGGAATAATTAACTTTTGGAGTCAATTGTGCTTTTTATATTGTCAACTATTTTATAATGCAAAAAATGTGGCTAGTGCATTCGGTCTCCTCGAATTTCCATTTCTTGCAGTAGTTGCTCTTCAAAATCTAAGTATTCTTGCCATCGTGTTTTAACCTTATCCTCACCTCCATATTTCTTTGCAAGATCTATAAAAAGTCGATAGTGACCAGCTTCTGCAACCATGAATTGGTGATAGAATGATTTGAGGTGTTCGTCTTCGAGTCCAATGGAGAGTAATCTGAAGCGTTCGCAAGAACGAGCTTCAATTAGGGCACAAATCAAAAGTCGTTCTACAAGTCGCTCCTCTCTATTCCCAGATTTCTTTTGAAATTTTAAAAGCCCATTGACATATTCATCTTTGCGTTGTCTTCCCAATTTTAGATTTTTATCCTTGAGTTCTTTGAGTACCCTACGAAAGTGTCCCCATTCTTCAGTAACAATTGGAGCTAATGCTTCTACCATTTCTATCTTATCAGGATAGGCTTGAATAAGTGAAATACAAGAAGTGGCTGCTTTCTGCTCACAGTAGGCATGATCGGTCAAGATTTCTTCTAAGCTCTTTTCTGCCAAGTTGACCCAGCGTGGATCCGTTGGTAATTTTAATCCCAGCATATTTTATATATTCTTATTTAAACATTCGATTTGTCGAGATAGTACTTGTACATCATAGATGTCATAATCCTCAAATCCAGTGGACCACACAATTCGTACCTTGTCCAATAATAGATTTTGAAAAGTTTTAATACTTCTTGCATCAATGGGATAAGCGACTTCATAGCGTGTAGTCTCTTGAGCCGTAATCCTACCTATAGCGCTATTTTGACTTTTTAACGTATATACCTCGCCGTTTATATCTTGCAAATTGAGTGCACTTCCAGACTTTATGTATCCATAGTTTTGCTTTGCCTTTTGTGATCCAATATCTACAATCAGGTATAAGAAATAGCTGCCTTGCTTGTGAATCAAACTTATTTTGGATTCAATAAAGGCTTTATCTTTGATGTATTCGCGCATTACTTCAGGCGTATATGTGAATAGTAACTCCTCTTGAGTTGAGGTAACAAGGATTTTATTCAGCTCATCTTCATTTTTTTCTGTTTTGCATGAGACAGCTGATTGCAATACATATTTGTCAACTTCAACTGGTGGACTATTCTTGGGAGATTGCGAGTTGTTATTTTTCTCCGGCTTTTTTTTAGCAGGAGTTTCGATGCCGAGCAGCCGGTATTGATCTGCAACGGGAAGACCCTTGATTTCCTCAAGATGAGCGAGCTCCTCATTTAGATTGGATAGAATTTGCTGTTGTTCGCGTTCTTCTTTGATTACGGATTGGAGTTGATCGTTCCACTCGATGGTCTGTTCTTTATCGTTAGAATTTAAAATGTCTGTATTGAGTTGTTCCCTTTTATCAGCCAAATCAACTAAGCTTTTTTCTAATTCGACAATTTTGTTTTTCGATCTTTCAATTTTTAATTCGAGTTCAGGTAGGATTTTTTGATCTGGCATGGCATTAGATTCCTCCTTTTTGTGATTATTGTTTTTATTTAAAATCACATAAACACTATCACCTGGTTCATAATATCTCCAGGATCCATCGTCAAAACGCACAATTTTTTCTCCTTCATCATTGATTTCAATCGTTTGTGAAAAGCCCCAATTAGAAAAGCAAATGAGACTTAGAATTACGCCAAACTGCATATTATTTATCCAA
>JAOXNT010142887.1:0-10313 GCA_028565815.1 Cletocamptus dominicanus | reverse complement strand
CACCATCTCGGCGGTGTTGCGCCTGCGCTCAGAAGAGGTAGCGGGACGAGCGGAGCTGGTCATGGCGGCCGGCTCCTCCCGCCGGGCCTGGGCCATGGGCGCGATCGCGGTGGCGGCGGGGGGCACCCTGGTCGTGCTGCTCGGCTCCGGCCTGGCCATGGGGATCGGCCTGAGCCTGGTCTCGGGCGAGGCGAGCTGGGTGCTCCGCTTGACCGGGGCGAGTCTGGCCATGGTGCCGGCGGTGTGGACCATGGGGGCGGTGGCGGTGCTCAGCATCGGGCTCGGACCCCGGTGGGCCCCGCTGGCCTGGGGTGTCTTCGCCGCCGTGGTCGTCATCGGCCTGCTCGGCCCCGTCCTCGATCTGCCCGAATCGGTCACGGGCCTCTCTCCCTTCGAGCACGTGCCCGCCCTGCCGTCCGAGGCGATGAACTGGTGGCCCCTGTCCGGGCTGACCGCGGTGGCCGGACTTCTGGTCGCGGTCGGCCTGTGGGCGCTGGACCGACGAGACATCGGCTGAGCCACGAGGCGACGAGGCGTCGGAACCGCCCCGCTATCGAGCCCGCCGGTCAGCTCTCGTCGGAATCGCTGCCCCCGGAGGGAGCAGAGCCGATGTCATCGGCCGAGAAGCGGGCATGGGTGCCGTCGCAGTAGGGCGTCTTGCCGGTTTGCTTGCAGGCGCACAGGAAGGCCGTCCCGGCCTTCTCGGCGGTGAAGGCCACCGGCGTGATGCCGGTGCCGGCGTGGGAGCCGTCGCAGAAGGGCTGATTGGCCGAGCGCCCGCAGGCGCACCAGAAGTACTTGCGGTCGGCGTCGAGCGAGCAACGAACCGGCGTGACATCGGCAATGAGGGGATCATCCATGGTCTCGGTCTCCGTGGGTGTCGGTGATATGGGTGTCGGTGATGTGGGGGTCGGCGAGGTGCTCCCCAGTCAAGCCCACAGGCGCCCGGCCCGCCTCACGGCCGGGCCCCGTGCTGTTGGTGCCGCACGTTGCCGCTGCTGGGAGCTCTGTTAGCGTCCGAACGTAGCGACCGAATCCCCCACGGGCGGACACAGCGACGTGAGCAACGACAAGGTTCCCCAGCTCGACCCGTCACGCCGAGAGGTCATCGAGAGCTTCGGCGCCAGCATCGACGAGCTCGACCCCATCGGCGCGATGGTGACCGGCATTGATCTGTCGGCAGACGTGCCTCCACCGGCCCCGGTGGTCGAGGCCCTCGAGATCGAGATGGCCCAACGCGGCTTCTTGGTGTTCGCCGGCGATGTCGAGCTGACGCCCGAGGAGTTCCTACGGGCCAGTTGTTGGTGGGGCGGCAAGGAGCTGCACAGCACACACGGCGTGCACCCGGCGACACCGGACAGAAACCGTGACATCTTTCGCCTGTCCAACGATTCGCGCCACGGCATCCAGGGGGTCGGCCCCCAATGGCACAACGACGGAAGCTTCAATCCGACCACGTTCTCTCATTCGGGCTATCAGATCATTCGGCCGGCCGAACACGGCGGCGGAACGTCCTTCGCTCATCAAGGAGCCGCCCACGACGCTCTCAGCGACGAGCGTCAGGAGTATTGGGGTCGGCTCGCATCGGTCAACTCCAACTCCGGAGCGGTCCACCCCGTTGTGCACGTTCATCCGCTCTCGGGACGCAAGAGCGTCTGGCTCCATCTGGGAATGACAGGGGCGGTGCTCGAAAAGCTAGGCGATGGACCCGAGTTTCGTCTCCTCGACGCCGACGAGCTCACCGACTTGTGCCATGAGTACAACGATCTTCTCAATGCGGGCCTGGATGACGGCTACGCCATCACCTATGAGTACCGGCCCCACGATTGCGTCTTCATCGACAACCTGGCCGTTGCTCATCGCGCCACCGAGGAGGCGCACCGACCCGCCCACGAGCAGGGGCTGCGCATCATGCACCGCAGCACCGTGCGCGGTGTCGATGTGCTCACTCCACGTCTCGGACTGCCCGCCCATCTCGACATCCACGGACCCAATCCCGCAGGCGGAGGAGTGTGGCAGGGAGGCGGCCTCGGATTCCGGTGGGAGCCCGGCATCCGCATGCAGAACTGACCGGCCATCGCCGTGGGCCAGCGCCACTGGGGTCTCTACCGTCGACCACTCCCCCGTCCGGGCGGATCGAGGCGAGGGCCCTCGTCTCGCTCGCCCCGGGTCGGTCAGGCTCCCTGCTCAGCCTCGGGGTCGCTCCGCACCAGCGCCTCGGCCACGGTCCGCCACACGGCGGGGTCGTAACCCATGCCGATGTGGGTGGCGTCGACCTCGACGTGTTCAACGTGGGGAGAGTGATGGTCGATGCAGGCTGCCGGCGTGACGATGCCGTCGTTGGGTGACCAGATGGCGGTGATCGGAACCCTGATCGGGGTGCTCTTGCGCTGCTCGATCTCGGCCCTGATCTCGGCGAGTCGAAACTCCGGATACCGCCAGGCCAGAGCGGTGTAGCTGGGCCCCCCCTCGACTGGCGTGCCGAAGGTGACCACCCGCCGGACGTCCTCGGGGTCCCGACGCGCCACTTCACGGGCCAGGATCCCGCCGATGCTCCAACCCACCAGGGCCACCGGCTGGCCGGACCGGCGAGCCAGCTCGTCGACCCGATCGCCCAGTCGATCGGTGAGCTCCTCGATGTCGTCGCTGACCCGCCCGAGCCCAGCCGGAAGCGCCTCGTGACCGAGCCGGCCGAGGAGGGTACGAAGGGGCGCCAGCGACACGTCCCCCGCCCCGAAGCCGGTCACGCAGACCACGATGCCGCCGCTGCCGCGAGGAAGCCGCCGCAAGGAGGGCGACTGCCAGGCCAAACGGGCCAGATCGCGGCCGAGGAGCAACTCGCGGGCGCGCTGGATGGCTGACGGTGGAGCAAGCACGAGGCGTACTCTAACACCGTCATGACATTGTTAGGGAACGGCGGCACGGTAGCTTCCCGCCATGCCTTCGCCCCCCAGGGCCGACCCATTCGCCGAAGCCCGACCCCACAAGGGCACCGCGGCGGCGCTCGTCGAGGTAGCCGAGGAACTCCTGCGGAGCGACGGCCCCCACGCCGTCTCGTTGCGTCGCGTGGCCGAGGCCGCTGGCACCACCACCCAGGCCGTCTACACCGGGTTCGGGGGCAAGCCGGGCCTGATCGACGCCCTCTACCGCGAGGGCTATGCCCGGCTGGCGCAGCGCCTGGCCCAGGTCGACCAGCGCGCCGAGCCTCTGGAGCGCATCCGGGCCCTGGGAGCGGCCTACCGGGAACAGGCGTTGGCCGACCCGCACCTCTACGAGCTGATGACGGCCCACCCCGTGGCCGGCTACGAGCCCCCTGTGGCCAGTCGCCGAGCGGCTCTGTCCACCTTGCAGCCTCTCATCGACGCGGCTCGCGACGCATGCGACGCCGGGCTGCTGGCCGGGGAGCCGTCGGCCATCGCCCACCTGTTGTGGGCTGCCGGACACGGCCTCATCAGCATCGAGCTCCACGGGCTGGCACCGGAGGACCCCGCTGCCGCCTACCAGCGCATGACCGAGGCCCTGCTCGACGGGCATCGGCCCGGAGGCGAGAACTGAGCCGTTCTCGCCGATGCGCGAGGTACTCGGTCGCCTTCGCCAGGTAGGCCCGAGCCTGCGCGGCTGAGACCGGCCGTCGCCTGTTCACACTGCCGCTCCGATCTCCGCCAGCGGCTCGCCGAAGACCAGAACCCCGTCGTCGACGATGCGTCGCCACAGCTCCGACGGAGCAGCAAGGCGCTCGCGCAGCTCCGCTGCGCTCACCTCGAGGACCTCGACCGGATTGCCGCTGGCCCGGCGGATCGCAGCCCGCCACGCCTCGACCGCAGTCCCCCAGGCCTGGTCGTCGTCTGACCGATCGTTCGGGCGCACGATCAGCAGGTCGATGTCGCTGTCGGCACCGGCGTCTCCCCGAGCGAGAGATCCGAACACCACCGCCGAGACCGGCCGAACGTCGTTGTCGGCGTCGACGACCTCAGCGATCCGACTGAGCAGCCGCCGCCGACCATCAGCCAGGATCTCGATCGCCTCGACGGCAACATGCTCCCGAACGAACGTGAACAGCGCCGAGGGAGGCACGTCCCGCCGCTCGACCATCCCGAGTGCGACAAGCTCGGCCATCACCCTCGACGCCTGAGCAAGGCTCACGTCGGCCAGCCGGGCGAGGGTCCGCAGGTTCAACTCGCTCGTCGTCTCCACGAGAACGGCGAGAAGCCGCCCCTGCACCCCGGGCACCACCGAAGTCACCGGATGACGAACGTCCACGCACCAGAGCCTACCGCTCATCAAACGAACGACCGTTTCATCTGTGATCGATAGCGCACCGGCCGATGCTCGACAACCAACTCTCCGATCAGCGACGTTGACCTTCAGGTGCACCCCATCATCAATCCAGCCCGGAGCCGACGACGACCTGAGCGCAGACGTCGTCTCGGGCATTGGCGGTGCACAGCCGCCACGTGCCGGGGTTGATGTCGTGGGGCAGGACGAGGCCGTCGGGACCTGGACCCTCGGCTCCGTAGTCATTCATGCCGAGATCGCGGTCGTATCGCTGCGCTGATGGCACTGGGCGGTTGACGTCGGACTCGAGCAGGAAGGCCGGCTCGGCCCACTCGTTGCCGTTCCACCTGGACATCGTGAAGTAGCCACCACGGGAGTTCGCTGGGTCGAACGTCGCAGAGAACAGCTCGCCGGGAAGGAGCTTCGCCGGCTTCACCACGAACGTCGCCTGTGCCGGCTCCGGGGGCGGAGCGTCAACCCCATCCGACCCATCCTCCGTCGAGCTACCGGAGCACGAGACGAGTAGCAACGCGGCGAGGGCGGTCAGCCCCACGCATCTCCGTCGGAATCCGCTCCTCACTCCTCGACCTCCGACCGGCAGACCCCGAGGCCAGGAAGACCGATGCCGGCCTTCGACCCGACCACCCGCTACACCTTCTCGATCCCGGAGCTCGCCACGATTCTCGGCATCTCCCGCACCTCCGCCTACGCCGCCGTCAGCGGCGAGATCCAGTCGATCCGCATCGGTGGCCGTCTTCTGGTACCACCAGCCTTCGATCAGCTCGGCCTGCGTGGCGAACGCCCTCAGCGGAGGGCAAGCAGAGCGGCCCTCTCGACCGAGCTGGCCAGCGAGGTCAACAAAGCCCAGCTCGTGGGCGTGGAGGGACTCGAACCCCCGACCCTCTGCTTGTAAGGCAGATGCTCTGACCAGCTGAGCTACACGCCCGGAAGCTCCGACACGCTAGCGGTCGGTTCGCCGCTGCGCCTCGTTCCCACCGAGGCGCGGATCCGAGCCAGCCAGCGATCGCCGGCCGGCAGCTCGTCGGCGCCGAACCAGCGGGTCTCGTCGATCTCGATCGACACCGGCGCCACCGCCCCCTCGTCGACCTGAACCCGGTACACACACACCACCTGGCGGTACTCGAGATCGACCTCGACGTGCACCAGGACCGGGTCACCGCCCAGACCCAGCTCCTCGCCCAGCTCGCGACGGATCGCCTCGTCAGGGTGCTCACCCCTCTTGCACCCCCCGCCGGGCAGACCCCACCCGGCCCGGTAACTGTGCCGAACCAGCAACCATCGCTCGTGATCATCGTTGACGATGGCCACCGCCCCCAGGCGATAGGCCGGCGCGGCCAGGCCGATCAGGCGACTCCGGTATCCGTCGGGCAGACGCCGCAGCATGGCAAAGGCCGGAGCAACCAGCCGACGGCGAAGCGAACGCCTCACCGCCGCATCCCGTCCGAGCCCGCCCCACCGGCGTTCATCGCATGGCCTCGACCAGAGCCTGAGCCAGCTCGGGAGTCGAACCAGCCACCGGACGGCGCCTCAGATCGCCCTCGGTCACCACCAGATCACGCCCGGCGACATCGAGTACGTCGGCGCCGGCCTCGGTGCACACCAGGAGGGCTCCCAGGTAGTCCCACACGCTCAGTCCCGAGGGTGACACGAAGCCGTGGAAACGCCCGGCGGCGACGTAACACAGGTCGAGAGCGGCGGCGCCCATGGCCCGGTACTGCCAGACCGGCAGCTTCCGCGGCGGAGTGCCGGTCACCCCGATGACCGCTCTGGCCACCGACGAGGGCGCCTGGGCCGACAGTGCTCGACCGTCGAGACGCGCCCCCTCACCCCGAATTGCGGTGAAGGTCTCAGCTGACACGGGGTTCTTGACCACCGAGGCCACCGGCCCGCGCTCGTCGAGGGCACACAGCGACACCACCCAGTGAGGGATGCCCAGCGAGGCGTTGGTCGAGCCATCCACCGGATCGACGACCACCAGAGGAGCATCGGGATCGCCGCTGCGACCCGACTCCTCGGACAGCACCCCGTAGCCCCGGCGGATCAACCCGGCCACAGCAGCCTCGTCGGCCACGATGTCGTGTCGGTACTGGCCCGGATGGTCACGGTCGACCTGGGACCAGTCGTCGCTGGCTTCCAGCGCCGCCTCGATCTCGGCGGTGACCTCGAGCAGATCGGCGAGGAGCAAGACGTTGGAGTCGGGCACCGTCCGACCGTACCGGCTCGGCGGCGCTGCGCCGGCTCGGGTCGTCGGGAGTGGCATCATCGGGGGCCGAGTCGACTCGAGAAGGGAAGCGGAGTGGCCGCTGTCGACATCGCCAGCTTCGTGGCGGATCTGAAGGACCATGTCATCGACCATGGCCTGCACGTTCACGACGAGCGCCACTTCCTCGAGTCGTATTCGCTGCGTCAGAACTGGGAGATCGACCTCCACCCCGACGACGCGTGCAACGGCCCACTCGACATGCATCTGGCCATCGAGGTGGACCCACGCGTCCTGCTCAGCTTCGAAGACGCCGTCGTCGAGCTGCCCGAGGGTGAGGCCCCACCCGACGACTACCCCTTGCCCATGCTCATCACCTGGGTCCTGCCTCCCCTGATCCGTCACCCCGACCTGCTGGTACTGGCCACCGATCTGGCCGGCATCGGAGGTTCCGAGGTGCCCATGGAGGTCTCGGCCATCGACAGCTTCCCCACCGTCACCGACGGCTCACAGCGCTCGCTCAGCATCGCCGCGCGCCTGTCGGTCTCGCTGCGGCGCATCCTGCTCAACGAAGAGGATCTGTGCGGAATCCTCGACCGCTGCCACGACGTGTGCCGCTACCTGCTCGACCGGGCCCCGGTCTGGCTCGACGAAGCATGAGACCAACGGGCCTCGAGCGGTCCGAATCTGTACTCTCGGCAAGGTGCTGAGCACGCAGCGCACGCGGTTGTTTGCTGGATCCGCCATAGCGGCGGTCTCCTCGGTGACCCTTGCCTCTCCGGCCGCAGCCCAGGACGGAGGTGGTTCCGACGTGCCCCTGTGGACCTGGCTGGTGCTCGGCGCACTGATCGTCATCGTCGCCACTCTGGCTGTGCTCGATCTGCGACGCCTTCGCCGGCGACGGGCCGTCGAGAAGCGACGCCAGACTGCTCCCTGGTCCGAAATCGAGCCCGACGATGCCCCCGGACCCACAGGCGAGCTGAGTCAGCAGATGGCGCGACCTCTTGGATCGGGCCGACTCGTGACCCTGCCCTCCTCCGAGGCCGTCGGCGATCGGGCGGGCCCCGGCTGGCCGGGCGTCCCCGATGTCCCCACGGGCGTGGAGCTCGACGCCCCTCCCGACCGCGCGCGGGTGCCCGACAACCCGTCGCCCCCACGCCGTCCCTGGTCCGCCAGGTCCGAGGGTCCGACTCGATCGCCGTCCGGTGACTCGGATCCCACCGGCACCCCGACATCGGCGAGCGTCGCAGCACCGGTCGGCAACACAGTCCCCACCACGACACCGACACCGACAGACGACACCCAACCCACCACCACACCGACAGACGACACCCAACCCACCACCACACCGACACACGACACCCAACCCACCACGACACCGACACCTCCGAGCCGAGGTGCCACCCCGCGGTCGGCGGCTGTCGCCGCGGCGAGTGCTCCCCCCACATCCCCCGGAAGTGGCGACTCCACAGAACCGGTCAAGACCCCGGCCGAGCACCCGAGCCCCGGCGACCCAACCCCTGAAGCCCCCACAGCGAGCCCCCCACCGACACCCCGCCAGAAAGCCCGACGCGGCGTCGACACCCCAACCCCTGAAGCCCCGACACCCGCCGACCCCTCCGCTGCGCCGACGAGGATCCCCACCTCGGGACCCCCGCCGGCAGCCCCGATCACCGCCCCACAAGCCGACGACACCCCACAAGCCGACGACACCCCACAAGCCGACGAGCCGTCCGACGCTGCGTTGACCAAGCTTGCTGAAGCCCCGACGGCGCAGGCGACACGCCCCTCCGAGCGGACAACGAACCCGGTGGCGCTTCCGCCTTCTGCCACTGCGCAACCGAGTGGGCGGACCGCTGCGTCGCCGCCGCCCTCGAGCTCGCCCTCCACACAACCCCCGAGGTCCTCGCCCGGCCGTTCCGTCCGACCACCGCAGGACCCGCCAGCGACCGAACACCTCGTCTCGGCAGGACCCGAGCGACCCACCGAGCCGGCCGGACAACAGGGACCTGACAACGCCGGCCCGCCCGCTGACCCACCGGCAGCCGTGGGCGGTCAGACGACCCGGCGTGGTGGCCGAGTCACCGCCGAGACGACGCCGCCACCGAGGCCGCTCGACAGCAAGGTCGAGAGTTCGGCGTCGCCGGCAACACGACCCGGCGACGCGGGCACACCGCCCGAGTTGGTGGACCTGCGCGAGCAAGGGGCCCACGGCGATGCCTCCCTCGCGGCGAACGAGCGACATGGGCGCGCCCTGGAAGAGCCCGAGGAGCTACCGGCGCTCCGCAACGCCGAAGCCGGCCGGGCCTTCGCCGAGGCAGAACGCTGCGTGCGAGAGGCTGGTGTCCTCAAGAAGCGCATCGACGACCTGCTCCGCGCGGGTCGACCTGACGACGACCCCGAGCTCGACCAGCTCGCCGAACAGCTGGAACTGGTCGAGTGGCGCGGCGTGGCTGCCCGCCAGCACGCCGAGAGCCTCCTGTCGGGTCCGAACACCTGAGGATCATTCGGCCAGAGTCCTCGACGTCGGCTCGGCGGAACGGGCCGCTGCGCTGCGTACTCGCATCCTTGGCCGGCGCTCCGCCGGGGCGCAGTTGAGTCGCACTGCCCGGCCACTCTTCGAGCCGTGCGTCGTCTTCGAGACCCTGTCTGAGCGGCTCCCGACCCGCTCTGGTGCCCACCGCGCCCCCCGCGGCGACTCAACTCCCGCGTCCCTCGACCGATGGGGCCGAGACGAGTCCCGCCGTAGGAGACGACGACATGGCCGACCAGCAGAGCGGACCCCCCCGGGACAAGCGAGACGACGAGCTCGTCATCCCGGCGGGCCCCCAGCGCCGGCCCAACCCCGACCCCTCGGGTCGACAGGACAAGAAGGGGGCGAGTGGTCGCGGTCAGCGGCCCGCCGGGCCCCCCACCGGCCGCAGTGGGGTGCCGCCT
Source organism: Cletocamptus dominicanus (assembly GCA_028565815.1). Taxonomy (NCBI): domain Eukaryota; kingdom Metazoa; phylum Arthropoda; class Copepoda; order Harpacticoida; family Cletodidae; genus Cletocamptus; species Cletocamptus dominicanus. Next base: position 880 of record JAOXNT010142887.1, on the reverse strand, counting down.
GCCCCGACGCCGCCGCCTGACACCGTCAGCTTGCCCCAGCGCCCAGGCAGCCCGAACCCCAACCCGTCCGCTCCGCGACCTCCCGCCCCCTCCGCGGCCCCGACTCCTACGAGCCCGACCGCCCCGGCACCACCAACCGCCCCTGCGCCCGCGGCCCCAGCACCACCAACCGCCCCTGCGCCACCGGCCCCAGCACCACCAACCGCCCCTGCGCCACCGGCCCCAGCACCACCAACCCCCCCTGCGCCCCCGGCCCCCGCCCCACCACCCGAAACACATTCGTCGCCCCAATATTGCCCGAACCATGCTCCCGCACCTTCACCCCACAGGCCCGCCCAATCAACAAACCAAAAGGCACAGACCCCACCAAAAACCCCAACACCGGATAGAACCAAACCATCATCTCACCCCATCACATTACTTAACCAACCAGCGCATCCTGCCCAATCACTCAACCAAAATCTCCATCGACTCAATCACCGGCGGCTGGCGCGGCACATCACGATTCGGCCTCGTCACCTCCCCCTGCCCCGGAACCTTCATCGTAATCGGCGCCGTCACCGTCGGCAAATTCCGGATCGCATCCACCACCTCCATCCCCTCCACCACCTTCCCAAACACCGCATAGCCCCAGCCCTGCGGCGTCATCGAACGGTGATCCAAACTCGGATTATCCTGCACATTGATAAAAAACTGGCACGTCGCCGAATGCGGATCACCCGTCCGCGCCATCGCCAGCGTCCCACGCAAATTCCTCAGCCCATTATTCGCCTCATTACGAATCGGCTCCCCCACCCCCTCCTTCTCAGAAATTTTATTCCCCTCCCGCACATGCCCCCCACCCTGAATCATAAAATTCGGAATCACCCGGTGAAAAATC
>JAOXNT010142776.1:0-10345 GCA_028565815.1 Cletocamptus dominicanus | reverse complement strand
GAACTAAACCCAGGGTCGCTTCGCTGATCGCTGGTCCTTGCTTGCTGTTCGTCATTTTTTTGGGAGTCACGGCGTTGCAGCCAATGCGGCTGTTGAACCTTTTGACATGGTTCGCCGCTGTGGTGATTGCCCCACTGGGGATTCCAGCTGGTTATTTGAGCGGTACCGTAGTTGCGGGAGTGTTTCTAGTTGCGGATCAATTCCGTAAGGGATATTTCCAATCTTCCTTCACTCCAGGCTCTGAGGCTGCGGCACGGGTACCCGGAACGGATCCATGGAGCCTGTCGAATGACTCAAACGATAACGATTCCCTGGAAATTCGGATGGGAAATGGCAATGGCGAGAGAACTAGCGGATCCTGATCAGCTTGAAGTCTGCGACGTGGTGATATGGGATGGTCAGTGCAATTTCTGTCGCAAGCAGGTCGAACGCCTCCGCTGGTTTGACCCGGGTGGGCGGTTGGCTTTTCTTAGTTTGCATGATCCCCGCGTCTCGCAGCGTTATCCGGATCTCTCCTACCAACAGCTGATGGATCAAATGTGGGTGGTCACTCAGGATGAACAGCGGCTGGGGGGGGCGGATGCAGTTCGATACCTTAGTCGCCGGTTGCCGCGGATGTGGTGGCTAGCCCCTCTTTTACACATCCCGTTTTCGATGCCGCTGTGGCGATGGCTGTACGGTGTTATCGCTCGCCAACGGTATAAAATCGCCGGGAAAAACTGCGATCCCGATGGCACGTGCCATTTGCATCAGAAGTAAGTATGTGGATCAGAAGTGAAATTAGCTGTTCGCTCGGAGGCGGCTCATCGCCCGCTGGCAGGAGTTCGGGCGACGCGTTTTCTTCTCAAACATTGGTCTTATAGTGCTGGTGCATGGTCACGGTTAAGAATTAGGGTAGTGAAACTGGTCAAAAGTCTCGTTTAGTTTTCATTTCGTCGACAGTCTTGGCGACTCTCGCTACAAGCCAAACCCGAACTGATGATGTTGACAAACCGCTAGCGTTACAGCACTTCGGCCGTGTCGCGAGAACCGACGGAGTGTGAGAGGAGCCTACGCTGGTTGCTAATCGCCAAAATAGCGGACGGCATTTTGGAAGATGATTAACCCCTCGCCATGCTCAGGCTGGTTTTGACGGCGCGTCCAGCTGGGGTGATGGGTGGGATCGATATGCCGTTCTGGGTGGGGCATCAGACCGAAGATACGTCCGCTGGGATCCGAAATGCCTGCCACGTTGGCTTGGGAGCCGTTGGGATTGTCGGGAAAGTCGAGAGGCGTGCTTTCTGCAGGTTGGCCGGCTTTGGCATAACGTAGGCCCAATTGTCCAGCATCGTTTAACCTAGCCAAAGTGTCTGCGTCGCGAGCTACGAATCGCCCCTCGGCATGAGCAATTGGCAAGTAGAGTTCATCTACGTCACGTAGGAAAATGCTATTGGAGTTGGCGGAACGCAAATGCACCCAGCGGTCCTCGAACCTTCCCTGGTGATTTTCCGCCAACGTTGCCGGCGGTGGGACCGCATCGTCCGCAAAGAAAATTCCTAGCCGCATCATCACCTGGAATCCATTACAGATGCCAAGCACCAGACGATCCTGGTTGCGAAACTGTTCGATTAAGTCTTGCAGGTGAACTTGCAGGCGTTGAGCCAGAATACGACCGGCCGCGATGTCATCCCCGTAAGAAAAACCGCCCGGCAAGCAGAGAATTTGGAAGCCGTTTCCCAACGACGGCTCTTCAATCAGTCGATTGACGTGGCAACGCACCGCTTCGGCCCCGGCCTGCTGGAACGCATATTCCGTTTCCACATCGCAGTTCGTTCCCGGGGCGCGCAAGATTAGCACTCTTGGGGCTACCATTGAATTACTTGGCCTCGTGCTCGTGATTGCAAAACAGACTGGCATGGGCCCGCGATTCAAGCCTAGCGAGGCTGCCTGCGGGACTCATGAGAGCCTAGCAGACTTGCCGATTCGCACCAGTGGACAATCCGCATTGGGTGGGATATTTTTTCAGTAACGATCAACTTGACCGACGAACTAAGTAAAGAGCCGACGATGACGAAGACGACCGAAGCCCGCCTGCTGTTCTTGCCAGACAGCCCACAGCTACGTTTCTTGCCGGAAGGACCCACGGGACTGGCACCGGGCCGATTCAGTTGGGTGGCGATTCAGCATGGGGCTGACGCCACAAGTGGTTCGCTGAATATTTACGATACAAGCACTGATACGAACACCAATTACGAGGTACCGGGCCGGCCCGGGTTTGCGAAACCCACTTCCGATCCAGACCGCTATTTAATTGGTTGCGAGCATCAGTTGGGATTGCTGAGCCTGCGGGACGGCAGCTGGGAGACACTCAACGACAGCGTCGACCAGGGAATCGAGGGGACTTGCGTCAACGATGGAACGTTGTACGCCGATAACTTGGTTTTTGGCACCAAAGACCTATCCTTTTCGATTCCACAGGCGGGTTTGTACTTGTATCGCGGGGCCGATCGAAAACTGATCCGCTTGCGAGACGATCAGATTTGCAGTAACGGAAAAGATGTTGTCGACTCCGGGCATGGCGGATTGCACTTGATCGATATCGACTCTCCGACTCGAAAAATCGTGCGTTATCGACTCGATATCGGACAGGGAGAGTTGAGCGAGTGTGAGACGCTGGTTGACCTAAGCGACTTGGACGGAGTGCCGGATGGGATGGTGCTGACGCCGGACGAGCAGAGTTTAATTGTCAGTTTGTACAACCCCAACCCTGCAGATCACGGTGAGACGCACCAGTACAATATTTTGAGTGGGGAGTTGGAGCATATCTGGGTGACGCCGGACAGCCCGCAGAACACGTGTCCTCTGTTGCTGGAATGGCTGGATGGAACAGTCAAGTTGGTCATTACAACAGCGATCGAGCATATGTCTCAGGAGCGACAGGCTGCTTCCAAGCTGGCCGGTGGCCTATTTGTGGCTGATACGGATTTTCAGTCTTCGCCAGCCTCTCCCGTTTTTCCACTTGGCAAGCTGGGAATTGCATGAGTTTTTCGCTGAATCTTCCGCCCAGCCGCGTTGGCTGCTGGCAACTTAGGACTAGAAAGTTGGAGTTTGGACGGACTCCGGCCTTGATGGGCATCGTCAACGTAACTCCGGACAGTTTCTCCGACGGCGGCGAATTCTTCGCTCCTTCCACTGCTGTGGAACATGCCTTGCGATTGGAAGATGAGGGCGCGAAAATTTTAGACATTGGAGGCGAAAGCACACGACCCTACAGTGATCCAGTCGCCAGCGATGAGGAACTGCGGCGCGTCGTTCCGGTGCTCGAATCGCTGCAAGGACGCGTCTCCGCGGCTGTTTCGATTGATACGTCCAAGAGTTGCATTGCACGAGCAGCCTTGGATTTGGGGGCCGAAATCATCAACGATGTAACCGGTTTAACCGGGGACCCGGAAATGCCAGGCTTGGCCGCTTCATCCGGTGCAGCAGTGTGTTCAATGCATATGCAGGGCACCCCGCAAGATATGCAGGACGATCCGCGTTACGACGACGTGGTCGAGGATATTTTTCGCTACCTGAAGCAGCGGGATGATGCTTTGCTCGCGGCGGGTGTGCCTGCGGAGAAAATCTGTCTGGATCCTGGCATTGGGTTTGGAAAGACGCACGCGCATAACATCCAACTGCTGCAGCGCTGCGAGCGTTTTTTGGAACTTGGAAGACCGGTCCTGGTAGGCCATTCTCGCAAAGGCTTTATCGGCAAACTGATTGGTTGTTCCGCCGGGGATCGAATCGCGGGCAGTGTTGGAGTCAGTTTAGCGCTGGCGGGCCTCGGAATTCAAGTTTTGCGAGTCCATGATGTACGGGCCACTCACGATGCACTGGCCTGTTTTTCGGCAATTTTGGATTAAAGTTGACCATGGCGACCATCCGCAATCGAATCGCGAATTGGCTGGCACCAGTCATGTTCGCCTTGTCGCTGCTATTCTTGGCATTGGTCGCGGCCCTTAGCGTGCTGTGGATTGATGTTCCACGAGTGGTGGAAACTCTTGCCGAACCGGACTCACCGGAAATGGTGGCTCAGGCACAGCAGTCTCTGACGATGGAAGAGATTCGCTTCGAACTGTCCGCCTATCGCTGGGGGCTGATTTGTGGCGGGCTACTGTTGTTGATTTGGCCCGTATTCATCCTAGAACAATTGGCTTTGCTGATTGTACACGGCAGTTCTGAGGATCGTGCACGGAGTTTTTCCAGCTATCAGCCCCTGTGGTGGGTGTTCTGTATATTGCCTCCCCTCAGGATGTGCGCGCGTCACCGGGAAAGGAAAGACTATATTTGGTTTCCCAGAAAGGGATGGTGCGAAGTCGATTGGATCCTTCGCCGTGATCTGGAGCGAGCTTTCAGCATTCCAATGATCTGGATCGCGCTGTTGATATTGCCGGTTCTGGGTTTGCAGTTCTATTTCAAGGAGCGGATCGTTGAGTATCCTAACTTGCGGATTGCCCTGCATTTTGGGACTGGCCTGATTTGGTTCGCGTTTGCAACGGAGTTTATCGTTATGGTCTCCGTTGCCGAAAAGAAATTGGATTACTGCAAGAAACACTGGCTGGATTTAATCATTATCCTGCTGCCTCTGATTTCGTTCTTACGTACGCTGCGGTTATTGCGGGCCACTAGGTTGGTCAAACTGGGGAAAGTCCAACAACTATCGCGTGTCGTCCGTGTTTATCGCTTGCGTGGTGTCGCCATGCGCGCCCTGCGAGCCCTAATGTTGCTCGACGTGGCGCATCGAATTCTTCGGCTGACACCCGAAAAACGCCTCAAGAAGTTACAAGACAAGCATCGGGATAAAGCCCGAGAGTTGAAGTTGCTCGAGTTTGAAATGCAACAGCTGTGTGACAAGTACGACTTGCAATCGGAACCGATGGACTCAAGCCAGGAGTCGAGCGGATCGCAGGCGTTGGTTGAATCTGAACGGTCCAGCTGATGACTTGTTGGCGATAGAGTTGTCCAACCATTCGGAACGCGTTAGCGTCGGGCAAATTGTTAGTTTTTCCGTCTGCCGTCTGAGGTTATCGGAACATCGTTTTGAAAATGCTCGGGGGCGATCTCGCCGGGTCAATACTCCGGTAGGTTCTGTAATAGTTTCGGGTGTACATTCCGCAGATAGACGAAGTCGCCTTTGACCATCTGAATATGAATTCGAGCCGGGTTGCGACCGCAGAGAAAGATGCTGATCGTGATCAACAGGCCACACAAGACAATAGCCAAGCCCGCCAGCGGACCGGAATTGAAGAGAGTAGCCAACAACGCTCCAGTGACGAAAATCGCAAAGCCCGCGAGAAAACAGCCAATTCCTGCCCACACCATGCGGCGATGAAGGCGAAACGTAGTGTTGTCGATCGCTACCTGGAGTTCGACATCCTTTCGGAGGATAGGGCTGACGACCAAGTACGGAAGTAAAAGTGGAAGCATGAACAAATAGGTCCACCAGGGCTGCCAAATAAGGTACACCGGAAAGTATTGTCGTGAGTATTTGCCGGTTCGCAAGCAATAGGGAGGCAGTCTCGAATTGTTACGACAGACTAGCAGATTGCCCTGTCGCCAAAGTACGGCGTCGGGAGGCTCTTGATTCGGAGTCTGAATACCCTGCATCACGGGTGCGTACGGATTTGGACTGTCCGAGTTCATGCTTTCAACGCTTCTGCAAGTGAATTCATCGAAAGTTGGCAGTGGTATCTAGTACGCTGGCGGTTGCTAAACCTATTTACCGCCCGACAGTGGAATCTAATTCCATCGGGCTGACTAGCCCGTGGTTCGGCTGGCGTCAGGTTCGGCCTAGAATGACCATCAATATGCCCAAGACGATAGCGGAGGCCGCCAGTACCAAACTCAAAGTGAGGCTTTCCCCTAACAGCACGATTCCACCGAGGGCAGCCAGTACTGGTACGCTCAATTGTACAACCGATGCGGAGGTAGAATCCAGCTTGGCTACAGCGGAATACCAAATGACATAGCCCAGCGCGGAGGTAACTGCGCCCGAGAGAACCGCTAACAGGGAGCCTTGCCAATCGACTGAGACGCTGGGAAAGGCGGCTGCGGAAAGTAGGATTGTCATCGGGCAAGCAAGTAGAAAGTTCCCCGCAGTCGTCGCGATCGGGTCATTAGAGCTCTTGCCCCGTAATGAATACGCGCCCCAAGCAATCCCTGCGACTACCATCAACAGACTTCCCGGCAACGATGGAGTGGAGATACCTGGCAACAACAACCCAACAAGGCCGCCCAACGCCAGGCATAGCCCTATGACTTGCCTGCGAGACAATCGCTCGCCAACGCTCAAGGCGTATCCAATCATGGTGGCTTGTACTGAAGCAAACAGGAGCAGCGCGCCGATTCCGGCGGGTAGAGCCACGTAGGCGAAAGAAAAGGCAGCCGCATAGGCAAACAATGCCGCACCTGAGACCCAAGATCCACTTGTGCTGCTGCTGCGTTGAACTAGCTGCCTTCTGCTGGTAAGGCCAATGATCAACCATAACATGCTAGCGCCGGAGATGACTCGCAGGCTAGTAAAACTAGCGGGATCGATCGTTGTTTCACGCAGTGCCATTCGACATAACAGCGAGTTGCCGGCAAACGCCAGCATGGCCAGCGAAGCTGTGACTTTGGGAGGCGTGGAATTTACTCGGCTGACGATCTGCGTGAAAGAAGTTCTCAAGTCGCACACTCTCTTGGCTGACTATCCGGACAGCGTACCGTGATTAAGCTAGAAGACTGGTTATCAATCGGAGTAAGCTAACACCTGAAATTTGCGAAACGACGGACGCTAATGGGTTCCTGCGGAGAGGGTAATTTTGTAACGTGTGCGGCCTGAGTCGTATAGCTTCATTGTAAACAGGTCCGCCACGTCTCAGCGAAGGGGCAACCGTTTCTTGGCGTGGCATGGCGTGACTTTGGTGCTTAAGTTCTGATAGACTATGCAGGAGTTGGCGGAGACCATCACGCGTGCAGCTAGACCTGTACGGATTGCTGGTAAATGCAGGTTGCTGGTAAATAAAGGTTTTTCTTGTGCGTGATGTGTCGGCTGATTTCCAATATCCTGAACGGATCGATTTCTCGTCCAGGTAATTTTCATTTCATCGTTTCCACTGAGCTGAGTGCCTGAATCATGTCCCTTGCTCAAGTCAAATTGCTGCTTCCCACTTTCTGTTTGCTGATGGCACCGCTTTGCTCGGTAGGCCACGCTCAATTTCAAGTTGGCTTTGCTCGTTTAGATATCACCCCCACCGAACCGGTGCGCCTAAGTGGGTACGCCGTACGTGAAAAATCGCATCAAGGGATCGCGGATCCCTTGCATGTCCGGGCTCTGGCCATCAGTCCCGATTATGCTACTGAATCGACGGACGATACTTCGCAGAGTGAAGATGCTCGAGGAGTGGATTTCAGTCGCGGTTTGGTGCTGGTATCGATCGATAGCATCGCGGTTACCAGCGGAATGACCGTCGAGATAGCTCGGTGGTTGGAGCAGGAGTACGATATTCCACGCTCCGGATTAGTGATATCCAGCACCCATTCTCATGCGGCTCCGCACCTCGCCGGCGGTCTGAGCAATCTTTATCGCGTTCCTTCGACCCCCGAGCAACAGGCGGCTACCAAACGATATACCGCGCGGTTAGTTTCTCGAACAAAGAAGTGCATCGAAACGGCGATTTCCGTGCGCGAGCCTGGACGATTAGTGACTGCGGTCAGTGAAGCCAATATTGCCATCAATCGTCGTATGTTAAGCGATGGAAAATGGAAGGGTTTTGGGGAAGTCGAAGATGGACCGGTAGATACTAAGGTCCGGGTCTTACAAGCCTACCGACCCGACGACACGCTACTGGGGGCCGTATTTCAATACGCTTGCCATTGCACCACGCATCCGATTGACGAAAACCTGGTCAGTGGAGATTGGGCCGGGCTGGCCGCCAGTCGCTTAGAGCAGTTAAATCAAGGCGCTATCTTCCTACCAGTCATCGGCTGCGGTGCCGATTCCAACCCGCTGAACCGCGCGGTTGCTGGCATGGCGCAGCAACATTCTGCAACAATGGTCGATGCGGTAACGCAAGCCTTAAATCACGACTCCCCCACCTCCATCACGGAGTATCCACAAGCCCACTTTGGCTACGCCGGTCTAGCCCCCGAGCAACCGACCGCCGAACACATCGAATCGATGAAGAACAGTGACAATCCCAATGAGGTTCGTTGGGCGGAACACATGTTGAAGGTCAAGCGGGACATGGGGCGCCTTCCGGAAACCTATCCAATGCCGATTCATACTTGGCAATTCGGCGATCAATTGGCTTGGGTCTTTCTCGGTGGTGAAGTTGTTGTCGACTACCAGTTCTTAATAGAAAAGGAATTGCCCACCGAAGATACTTGGGTTGCCGCCTATTGCGACGATGTGTTTGCCTACGTAGCTAGCCAGCGGATGCGTAGCGAAGGTGGCTACGAAGTCGACTTTTCAATGATTTACTATCTACAACCGGGGCGTTGGCAATCCGGTACACAGTCGTTGATCCTGCGTCGCGTTAAGGAGATTTTTCAGGAACGGCAGGCGGAAGACCGACCGACGACCGCAAGTGAAGCGGTGCGGGCAATTCGTGTCCCGGAGGATTTTCGCGTTGATCTACTTGCGGCGGAACCGTTGGTACAGGATCCCATCAACGTTGCTTTCGGCCCGGATGGTCGTGTGTGGGTAGTTGAAATGGCGGATTACCCTCGCGGCACAGCTGACGGCGGACGTATCAAGTGGCTGCGGGATAGTGATGGCGATGCCCGCTTGGATGAAGTCGGCGTGTTTCTGGAAGGACTTTCCTATCCGACCAGCGTCTTACCGTGGCGCGATGGGGTAATCTATATTGCCGCTCCCGAGGTCATGTTTGCTGCCGACCGGGATGGCGATGGGGCAGCAGACTTCCAGCAGAAGTTACTCACGGGAATCGGCGAAGCCAACCCGCAGCACCGCGCCAGCGGATTCGAAATCGGACTCGACGGATGGATCCACTTCACCGCCGGAGAGGGCACCAAGCAGATTACCAGTTTGGTTAAGGGACAAACCTATGAAGTTCACGGACACGATGTCGCTTGGAATTTGAATACGGGTGAATTGAAAACGACCGCCGGAGAGACGCAGTTTGTCCGCGCCCGCGATGCATTCGGCAACTGGTTCGGCAACAACAATAGTTATCCGATGTGGCAATACGTTATCGAGAGCCGTTATCTGCATGGAAAGTCCATTCCGGGTGGTTCAAAACAACATCTCCTATCGCCTCCAGTGGCTCCGCGCGTTTTACCCAGGAGCCGGACTGTGGATCGCTTCAACGATTTGTTCGCCTTAAACCGATTCACCAGCGCCTGCAGCAGCATCATCAGCCGTTCACCTGGGATCGACGACGTACCTCAAGGTTCGCCTAATCAGAATGACGATGGTCCAGCCGAGCACCCCGTAGGCCTGGGCTTCATTTGCGAGCCGGTCCACAATCTGGTGGCGCGTGTCGAGGTGTTTGAGGATGGGAGCAGTCTACGCGCCGAGCGGCATGCGGATGATCGACAATTCGATTTTTTCACTTCGACTGATCCGTGGTCACGTCCAGTTCGAGCGATCAATGCTCCAGACGGTACGCTGTGGATTGTCGATATGGTTCGTCGCGTAATCGAGCATCCGGAGTGGATACCCACTGCCTGGCAGCAGCGGCTCGACTTGCGAAGCGGTGAAGGATTAGGGCGAATTTATCGCGTTTATCGCAAGGATTATCAACCGCTGGTTTGGGACTTTCCCCAAAAGACGGCTTGGGATGTTCCTCAAATCCTCGCCGGCATGTCCAGCCCCAGTGGTGGCTTGCGGGATCTTGCTGTGCTTCAGATTTGTGATCTTAGCGGGCAATCTTCCAAGACCAAGGAGGCCGCGAGGGAAAGCGAACTGTCAGACGGACTGCGGCAACTAATTCAGCAGCACGAATTACCCGACGTCCGCGCAGCTGCGTTGGGGGGACTGGTTGCCGGTGGCTGGCTACGGGCCTCCGATGTCATCGTTGGCTTACAGGATTCCGATCCGCGTGTCGTTCGTTTGGCCTTGGAATTGAGCGAACCATTAGCTGCGGGATCGGAGGCATTGCGGTCGGCCATCGCTGCGGTCCCAGACCGAAAACTCGGGCCGATGGTCGATTTGCAATGGGTACTGAGCAGCACGCAAATCGATAATTTGGATGCCACCGCTGGTCTGGCGCGGATCGCAGGTCGTGGCTTAGACGATCCTTGGATCATGAATGCACTTACCTTGGTCGAGAATGGCCAAGCCGCGTTCAATATCGTTCGTGAGATGCTTGAACAATTT
>JAOXNT010142665.1:0-10349 GCA_028565815.1 Cletocamptus dominicanus | reverse complement strand
ATTCCGAGAAGTAAAATCATACGATAATTGAAAAAAAAAAATCTTATCATAAATACCAGTGTGCGTCCAAATCCCATGCCTAAAGCGGATTTTCATTGAAAAACACAAGTTAAAAAAATATAGAACATTAAGATACCAGCAATTTGAGGACCAGATACTGCAAAGTCAGTTGGAGCTGCTGCTCGCCAGCAAATTCTGCACTGACCTCTGTTACGTCTAAAATTTGAAGAAAAAACTAAATTGACTTCAAATGACTAACATCAAAAGTGATTTTTAAGGGCATGAACATATCAGCTCTTGTAAAATTAATTCAAAGAGAGCGTAAAAGTTAATCAAAATAGTGTATGATCATTTCTATGAGGTTTACATAAGATTCTATTTTTATTACATTATGGAGACATTTTTACCTAACACAAATAGATTGTCTCTGAAAAGCTAAGTGTTGGCCTCCATCATAGTTGTAAGTCTGAACCACATCAGTGTTGTCGAGAAAGTACTGTGTACATCCGCTTGGTGCTCTTACAGGGGAATCACACTCAATTTGGCTAACCTGAGGGACGAATATTTCAATTTTATAAAGTGTCAAAATTTAGGAAAACACATTGATAAAAGTTTTTGCCCTACTTTGATTGACCATTGCCTGTTCGATGCATCGAAGTTTGTAAACACTGGATTGTTACTAAGCTGGAAATCCAAACTACTGCAACAAGCTCCTCCTTGAGATCTGTCCAGATCTACGTACACTATAACATGGAAATAACAATTAGGTTATACAAAAATACAAGAAACGTTGCTGATTAAATCTTATACTATGCTGGCCACTGTTAATTCCACATATAGGTGCAGGATTAGTTCCAGCAGACCCAGTCACTGAAAAGGTATCAGTGAGACATCGAGAAGCAAGGGAATGTGTTAATGTAGCTGCTGGAACTGCAGAGCCTGCCAAAAGAGATACAACAGTATTGGTATCAGTCGATGGACCGGCAATTACAAAAGTATTAAAGTCGAGGCGGAGCTGAAATCAATGTGAAACAGGTAAGTTAGTTTGATATGATCCAGCAAAGGTTCTTTTGAGTTACTTACTTGACAAATGTTGTCATTGCATGGGCAAATCGTGTGACGACAACTCCCTGCTAGCGGGTTGTTGCTCTCAATATAAGTACAGTTTTCTCGTGACGTCCCACCGCAGCCAATTGAAACTATAAGAAAGAAGGCTTGTAAATTCAATTGATTGAAAATTTTGATTGAATTTACATACATTCACAGCAAACTCCAAAACCATTCGCACATGACCCTACATTGGTCCCACCCCTGGAAGAACATTCATCAGCAGTGTAACAAGTTCCAGCCCTACCGGATCCAGTGCAGCCCTCATTAGGAAACCTATGTAATTTTTTTTTTACAAAACACTGATGATTTTTAAAACAAAGACAAAACCAAAATATTCAAATCACAAAAAACATGGTTAGTGTTAAAATATTTTATATCTTACCAATAACTTGCTTATAGAAAACTTTCCTATTGGGATATGTTGTTTATTAAAACTTGAATAATGTAATACTGGACGCGATAAAAGACTTTATTTCAATAAACCTGAATGTTTTAGAAGAAAATTTATTTTAAACTACTTGGAGTACCTTTATGCATAAACATATTAATAAATTTCATGGTGGTTTTATCATAAAATTTATTATTCTTACCTGATTATTTGGAACAGAGACACTGAAAAAAGGAAAAAAAATAATAATTTAATGAGGATTTATGGCATGAACAATAGCTTAAAACAAACAGTTTTTTAGTTGCTCTAAAAATATTAATGATTAAACTACTTGTTTTTTATATATCAATATATTTTCACACTCCCTTTGATACTCGACACATTAACTGAATGAGCTATCATGCAGGGCGTTTTGCTTCAGCCTAAATCCAAAAAAATCCAGCAAAATACCAGTAAGATCGATTCTAAATTTAAAGGTCGAATTCGGCCAGTTGCCCAGTTCTAATGTTTTTTGCTCCAACATTACAAGTAGATTCATGGAGAAAAACAATATAAAACTTTTCGTCGATTTAATGCCATGAAAAAATGTATATAAATTATAGATAATGGGCATTTAGAACCTTAGTCTAAGTTTGAAAAATCGGTTTTAATAAAAATGATTCTGCTTCAAATTTGTTTCATTAAACCATTTCACAGTTGCTTTTCCAGTTGAGTTTTTCCTAATATTGACTACTTTTTTATGTCGCTCTTAAGTTAATACTCTGCATTTAAGAGGTCTTAAGTTAATACTTACACAGCTTTCCTTCTCTAGCTTTCTTTGATTCTTCTGCATTTGCTGAACCAGCCAAAATGCAAATCCAAATTAAAGCCAAAAGGAAAGAGAATGTTGGAAGACGATGCCAAGACATGGCGAAAAGATGCTGAAAATGAAAATACTCTCATTGATAAAAGCTGACAAAACTTATTTTGTCTTTAGAAAGGTAATACCTTTTTACAAACCGAAGTCTTGAGCCTTTCTGCAAAAGATATTGGCTCCTCATTTTTACTTTTCAAGAATTCAGAGCCAAAATATTCGATAGAGCCAAAAATGACTCGTGGAGCCAAAAGGTATTCATGGAGCCAGAGCTAAATAAAAGTTGTCTCATGGCTTTTCTCTCTCATCCCCTAGACCAAACTACAGGTATAGAAGTCTCTCTAGAGCCAAAATTTTCTCGAGCGCCTTAACAGAGGCGGATAGAAGATAATGAATCTGAAAGAGAAATCTTTTTACACAAATATGTTACAGTCTGAGTATCTTAAAAATATCTTTGTACAATGCAAAGAGGGTTTCGAAGAATTCTTCACTTTGAAAAATATCCGTACTTTAGAAATAATTTTTATCTAAATACAGTGTATTTGCATGATTGGCTACTGTAGTAAATTATAATCTTACTCTGTAAATTTTAGATTTTACTGTATACAAATTCTGAGCATTTTTGTTAATGTCATTGTTGTTTTCCATATGACAGTTTTTGAGGGACTTTTGAATCTTACGTAAGACGCTGTTCATCGTACAGCCACGCACTTTATTAGGAATCTTATGATTTCCCAACAAAACATCCAATCATTCTGATAGTAATTTAATGCGTTCAATGCAAATAAAAGTAAGGCAGTGTGTTGATGAAATCTATAGTTTTGGTTTGAATCAAGAATATACTGTATTCTTGTTTTGATTTTCTTTTCCATGATGGAAAAAACTTTCCATTGCCATGATGAATGCTCCTTACAATACACGTGATTTTATTGGCAAACTCCACAAAAATTCATGTCCTAAAATCCTACATGTCTCCTACATCCTGTATGTCTACTTGAGGTCAACCCAAAATTCTGCTCGAGTCCTTATCATTTGCTCTTTGGCATATATGTACAAGTAAGAGATGGCGAATGTTTGGTTGGGAGAGTTTCAAAAGTGCTTCCAAAAACGGTGCCAAGATAACAATCAATGAGCCTCCAGGTACGTATTTCGAAAATTTAGACCATAAATGTACTTTAAAGTGATTGATGATACAAGAAAATGGAAATTCTGGAATTTCATAACTTTTTATGCCTAGAAAATGAAAAATCATTTTCCAGAAAACATTTTCCAGACAATAAAAAGTCTTTAATTTAAAACATAGAGTATTGAGTATTTTTCTTTAAAATGTTTCAAAATGATTTAAACCGAATATAATTTAAGCAAAAACTAAATGCAAAACAACTTCACTGAAATATATACTGTATGGTCCAAAATTTCACAATTATTTATAGAACACTTTATGGTAGTTTCAAATAATTTTAGCTTAAAAAGCTGGTTTCAAACGTTTCGTGATTACCAGTTGTATACATTAATTGGAATTCTCAATTTTTTTTTTTTTTTTTTTTTAAATGTTTATTAAGTAAAAAATAGTAATATTTTGGTTGTTTGGAATGCAGACAAAAAATAATTGCGTTCTGCCTTAAGTTTTCGTTTTCCTGGAAAGATCAATAGGGGCATTATTGACGTTGAATAATGAAACTCCAGGTAAAACTCCCCGTTGAGTCAGATCATCAATCTCATACAAAGAAATTTCTCGAACTCACACATCGATTACGTAAAAGAGATGAATGACCTCAAAGTGGAACACGCATTTCAAATAGGCAAACCTAGGAGCCAAAAAGAATGGTTAGAGCCAAGAATAAGGTTCGGAGCCAGAGAATCACACAGACAAAATTTTGTTCAGAGCCAGAGAATTTTAAGAGCCAATCATTTTTAATGTTGGAGCCAAAAATATTCAAGTTGGAGTTTTTCATTTCCTCAAAATATTTGCCACAAAATGGAGCTTAAGTTCTCATGGGCCATTTTGGTGATTGCAGGAACATTCATGGCTTTGAATGGACTCGTAATTGCAGAGAACCAACATGAGTCCAGCAGAAGAGGGAAACGTAAGACAATTTGAATGGCTATACCAGTACTGTATAGGTATTAATCCTAACTGGCCATTTTTTTCTCTAATTTCAGTATTTTCGCTCTTCAACATTGTCCAGTTCCAGAATGCTCCATGCGTAACCTCAGCTACTATTCCAAGGTATTCAGAATCTTTACATGACTATAGTTCAAAGTCAAAAAGTGGTTTTGTACGTGGTATAGTTGCATTGACATGTTAAGGAAGCTAAGTAATTTGCAATCCAGTGTAAAATAAGGGTTCATTACTGTACAGTAAGAAACCATCACACGAGTCTGTTACTCTTCCGAGTAGCTTAAGTTGAAACTCAGGGGAGGATATGACGCAGAGGTGGTTTTTCTTAGTCCGATACTCACTTATTAGGCGAGTTTCTGAGCATAAGTCAATCGTCGACTTAAGTCGAAAAAATTTAGTCGAGTCAAGAGTTGCTCTTAACTGTCACTCGTCAACTCTGACTCCAAAATTTACCTATTTTTTAAACTGAAGTCAAAGATTGACGTATGCTCAGAAACTCACCTATTGAGTAGTCTGGCTTTAACAAATAAACAAACAATCCACTAAAAAAAATTCAGAAGTTCATTAGGTAAAACTCATACTTTAGTTCCATCTTGGAAATCAACGAGAAAAAACTCTGAAATTTACTACATAAACTTTCTATATTAAAACAAAAACTGAGACGTAACAAAAATTCTATAGATAGTTAAAAGATAAGATCCCCTGCATTTAATTATCCACATTAGAATTTTTTTTTTACTTGAACTACTTTAGTTTCCATGAAAAGAATCATTCTTAAGAAAATTCATAATTCTGCTAATTTTGACTTCTTCAAAGCCCTCACTACTTTGTGATCTGATCACTGATCAGTTTTCATGCGAAGTCTGCAAGTCTTCTGAATGTACAGTAATTGTACAAAAAGTTTGGCTTAAGAGAAGATTTCTTCTGAAATTATACTTGAGCAACACTTTAAACATACAGGAATAGGCAGGGCCTGGACGTTGATCCGTTAAATCATTCGCTAAAAACGTTCTATGTCCATAAAAGAATCATCCAACTGGATTTAAAATACCTGAAATGCTAACATTTATCTAAAAACAATAGTCTTCTACTTGTGTGACCTCTTATGTGATATCTGGAGAAAGTCAATTAAATGATTGAAAGCAGCTTTTAGTGCATGGTCAATTTGAATTTGGTTCTGACTTGGACCCACCAGATATGATTAACTTTTATAGAAATTTAAGTTGAGTCCGATGTCTTATTTAACGTCTAATTTACGTGTTGACTTGACAAGTAAAATTTTTTGCCCGCAACTGCATAGTGTTAAATTCATTTAATGAGTTTTAAAGTTTCAAGCCACAGTTCTTCTGTCCCTTTGCACAATACTGTAATACGTGTAAGGCAAAAGGAGTTTTGTAACATCAAGCCTACAGTATATAATACAGTATACAGTATAGTAATTAGAACAAAATTACTTCAAAATAATTTACTTCAAAAATGTTAAAATCAGTATCTATTTGACACGGAAAAATATTCGCTTCTTCTCAGGATGCGTAAATTTACCAAATCTGGAACAATCTTGCTCAAAATATTCATATTTTTTTACGAATGAGGATCCGACCTTGCTAGAAGACTAACAGCTTTGCGTTTATCTCGTTAGCTTCCATAACCTTTAGCTTTATGATGTTTCGAATAAATTTGGCTTTTGAAATAACTTCAATGTCAAAATTGATTGCTTTTGTAGTCTGCGGATCTTCCTGGAGCAGAGCCGGCAAGATGCGTTACTATTTCAAAGCTCAAAACAGTTTATCATCTTGTATTTTGAACTCTGAACTTACAGTAGGTATTACAGTGCACAACCAGCTACTTTACCGTAAGTAACTTTCTGCTTGAGTTGAGACCTCTGAGAAAAGGAATTAATCCTAGTTCTCGGTGATGGAATCCTAAATTACTTCATTTTAAACTTGAATTGTAAACATATTTTTCTCCTCAGTGGTGGACGAAGGAATGGAACTTGTTTCACCGCAACCGAATGTAGATCCAAAGGAGGAAGTGTCCGAGGAGCATGTGCGTCTGGGTATGGATCAACTTTCTCACTTTAAAAAAAAAAAAAAAATTGCAATGTTATCTCGTTCTTTTCCAGCTTTGGGGTATGTTGCCTTTTTACTCTTACCACAAACAATGGAAACAGCAATCAAAATTGCTCCTACATTCAAAATCCCGGTTATCCTATGGCTTATGCAGATAATACGGCTCTAACCTATACAATCAACAAATGCTCTCCAGGTAACAAAGGAGAAAGAAGTGTAAAGTAATTTTATTAAATCTTAAAAAAATAAGTTTTTTAGAAACAAGTTTTCTTTTCCGCTGAATTGATAACATATAAAGTTAAAGATTTATGCTCTACTTTTTCTTTTTTACAAAAAGGTAAGATTGTTACGAATTAAAGGAAAATAGTTGGAATGGAAAAGACCATAATTTGATTTGGAGTCTCAAAATTAGCATTGTAAAAAAATGACTTCTTTGAATTACCAGACAAAATTAATGATTTGCTATCTAGAAATATATTTTCATATTGTTAAGCAATACCAGCCATGTTTATTTGTTTATGAAGCTGCGTACTCTCCTTGGGCCCCGAAATATCTTGTCAAAAATACAGATCAAAATGACCCAAGTTGGCCGACTTGGCTGCTCAGGATGACGTATAGGACTACAGAGCTGTTTCCTATAGCTTTTGCACTATATCTTGCCCGATTGATTTATATATAGAACTGAGGTGATGTTAATTGAATATACATTATAAGATTTTAATATGAAAAGGAAGCTATAAGAAGAACTGAGAAACTCTTAATCCTTTATTGATGTTAAGAGATGAACAGCTTAATATTTTCTTGCTTAATTGATATTCTCTTTGCAGATGTATGCTTTCTAAGACTGGACTTTGAATCCTTCACTCTGCAAGGGACTGGAAACAGTGCCGATGTAACAACTGCTATTGATCCCACTGACGCAACCAATACGATAGCTGTTCCAGCACCCTGCCTGGATCAGTTTAATGTAGCTGTAAGTTTTACAGTGTTCCATAAGGAATAAATATCTAAATACGCAGACTTTTAGGATGAATTGACCAATATTTGTTGCAAATTAAAGTCTGTATTTTTTCTTATAGCTTTTTTTCTCTATTTCTCTATAGATTTCGAGTAGCCGGCAGTTTAGTCCTGTACCTGAAATCTGCGGGGAAAATTCAGGAGAGCACAGTAAGATTATTCTCAAAACTCTTGATTTTTTTTTTGTAATTGAGATTCCATCATTTCTCTAGTTTTCATTGACCTAAGTGACAACCCCACTGACTCCGCAACTCTAAGATTTGCGTTCACAGGAAACAGTAACACAAGAAATTGGGACATCAAAGTTACTCAATATGCTTGCAACAGTGAAAATGCGTAAACTTCAATCTTTCAAGTAATGCATATATATTACATCGTGTTTTTTTTTTCCTTTAGACCTCCGATAGGTTGTTTGCAATACCACACTGAACTCACGGGCAGAATGACAACGTTCAACTACAACCTAATGGGCGGGAATCATTTGCCAAATCACGAGTAAGAATACGGAGACTTTTGTGTCTTCTTGCGCTGCATACTGAATCGTTTTCCGACTCAGGAAAAGCTTATCGAATCGATTTTGAATTTTAAGGTATTCCATATGTATTCGCCCAGAAAATGGTTACTGCTGTGTTCAGTACCAAGTGTGCCCTGATGATGATATTGATGGATTTTCATTGAGTCTTTTGGATTCAAACACTGTAGATCCTCCTACTGCCCTTCAAGATGACGCTTGTGCAGATCAAGACTTTATAGCAATATCTCGTAAGACTTTTTTATAAGACAATTAACAAATTTTGAATGAATTTTATGTAATTAAAAGTGCTTCTTGTTTTATAAACTCTAGAATCTTCCTCATCATGTAGTCAAACTCCAGGCCAGCAGTTGACCAATCGGTATTGTGGAAATTTCTTGAATGATATCGTCTCTGAGTCGCATTCACCTATTTGCGGTAAAGCAACAATGTTTGAATCCAAACTTAAAGTAATTATTAAAAGGCATTAAAAATAACAGACTGTACTGCGCCTTTTTCGGTGGATGTGCGAACCAATAACGTGGGAGATCAAGGTGCTCCTGGCCTTCTCCTGCCTTCTAAAGGTAAATAAAAGAATCTAAATGTAGTATTTTATATTATACTATTGGAAGATTTTTGTTTCGAACAGGTCTTTGTTTGGATTACGCCCAAATTCCTTGCACGGGCTGATCATTCACTTTTTGATTAGTCTTAACTGTAGTTTCGCATTTTAGAAACCGAACATATTGATGACATTTATCATTTGATTTGATTTATATGTTTATGTAGTGTTTGCTGTTTATTCATTCTCAGTTCATGGAAAGCTTCTAAATAATAATAATAATAATATAATTTTCTATCTACTTAAATAGTTTTATTTTTTCTATTGAATACTGTGTCGATCTTGTAAAAGTATTAAATGTTAACATTACAGTGATCTCTAACTCTATTCAGGATTAGTTTGCTAAGATGAAAAAATATATAACTTAAGCTCTTGTTGCTGATGACTACGCGTACGTATACAGTGGCCAAAAGTGGTAACTCATTCATGAAATTAAACATGCAGAAACGGGATATAAAACATTATAATTGTTACCGTAATTACAGTATGTTTAAAAGTCAAAACAAAACTATTTTTTTGGATATTCGGAAATTACAACTTGCATCCTCTCAATCTTTGCTACCTTTTTCTAATCAATCATTAAAAAAAAAAGTGTTACTTTTAGAATTCAGTTCTTATGATCATCCATGAAATTTGACATTTAATATTGGGTAATAGGAGAATGAATACCTTGAATAGATTTTAAGTGAGTAAGTTACTCTTCTCTTGGACAGGTTTGCAAGGCAAGGTATAATTATCATCAAGGTCAAAGGAAAAAGGATTTAGACAGAATGGAATAAGGTCTAATGGACTTTAAAATTCTGATCGAATGGATTTAGGTCGAATGGAAAAGAAAATATTATTTCCTATCACAAAAAAGTCGATTTCACTGGCATTTTTTTAATCTGCTCTTGTGCCTAAATTTTATTTTCCAATCCCAATTAAAAAACTAATATTCCAGGGAATGCAAAATTTTGCTATCACAGACAGTAGAAAATGATCTCTCTCGTTAGAGAATAAAAAGAACTGCTTCAAATGGACAGCCATTTGGCTATGGAGATCAGTTACTTTAAAGAGGAATCAAACATGATTTAAGGATTTCAAGTCAGTCTAGGCTGCTTACCACGAGTTTGAACAGAAGCATGATTAACCTACAGTATTTTCACGGACTGTGCTCATGCGTGGGTCAGATTTAAAAGAGTGTTCAGTCTATTGCCTTCATTCACAGGATGAAAAAGCTCTTGAGTCTCTGTATAGCACTTCTGGAACGAAGAGCGTGTCCTTAAACTTAGTTTGTACATCTAAGAATAAAATCTTTGCAAGTATTCTAATCAGTTCATATAATGCGAAATGTCCAGTCTGTAGAACTGAATTGGAAGTAAAAGGTTTTTTTAACTGTTAATTGGGCTCGTATACAAGACAAAGATCAAACTCTTTTTGACCTGATTCCAACAGGTGAGTTGTCGATCTTGTTCTTTAAAACTTGGTGATATTCGCCTGCTTTCAAAATCGAGTTTCCTTCATTTTGACAATAAGTGAGAATGTTCGACAAAAGTCGGCAGCATTAACATACAATTGGTTTTATTTTGACATTGATTAAAATTCATGATATACCTCTCAAAAAAAAGCATAATCGGTCTTACTATCCTAGCAAGTAGAATCCTGACTGTAGGCTAAT
>JAOXNT010142554.1:0-10352 GCA_028565815.1 Cletocamptus dominicanus | reverse complement strand
GCCTCCTGAAGATCAGGAGCAATGAGTTTCCCCTGTTTGTAAGGTGGGCTGTCAGGAGAAAGGATATCCAACTGAAAGACATTCAGGAATTGCCCATCCTGATCTTCGGTACCCAGGTCGCCCCATTCCTCCTGTTGCACCAGTACTACCTGGCCTAAATATACCCTTGGGAGTCAATGGCAATTCGTTAAGGTTGCTTGTAGGTATGTTTTGCCCAATAAAAAGTGGCTAAGTAGTGGTTTAGGGAGTATAAAAAACTGCTTTCGGGTCAATTTGCGTGATAAAAAAACAGGTCACGGTCTACGGCACAGGGCCATTTTTTTCAATTTATTTAATGCGTTTTAATTAACCATCTGATTGTTATTGTTTTAAGAATAGGTTTGATTATATATGAAATTTTTTCAAAGGGACTTTTTAGAGCAAACTGTCCTTTTTTAATTGTTCAGAAGCCTTCAAATTTGTAATAGATAATGAAGCGAAGATAAGATCGCAGACTTGTCTCCCCAAAAAACCAAACCATTTGAGTGCGTGACATATTTGCGGGTTTTTATATAGCCTGTACGGAAAGCTGCAGAAACTGCAAGGTGTTAGTGCTTCTCGAAAGAGGTTGTCAGCACAATCTTGGGTAAACTCGCTTTTTGTCACGTGCTCAAATCATGGAAAAAGTCATTTTTTACTTATGAGCAGTTGAATAAGGGATACAACGAAAACGAACCCTATTACTGAATTAAACCCTTATATCATGAAAAAGGAATGCTTTTTTATCGTTTGCTTTCTGCTACTGACGCTGGAGGTGTTCTCCCAGTCCGGACTTACTGTCCAAAAAATTCGCTGGCACATAGGCGGCAGCTTCGGAGTAACAGCTGCAGTTATCGATGATAACTTTTATGAAAAGTCGGAAAGAACCTATAAGTATCAACTTCATGGAATGTCCAGAATTGTCAGTCTCGGCTTCTCGGTGGGTGCAGAGCTGGTATTTTCGGACAAATGGAGTGTACAAACCGGCCTGGGATACAACTTTGCCAAAACCCGGCTTTTTGTAAGGTATCATGAAGCTTTGGTAGCCAAGGGTATTCCGGTGGAATTTCACTCAGGAGAAGAATTCAAAGAACTCCACTACCTCCACATTCCCCTCCTGGCCAAATACCGTTTTTCTCAACGGGATGCCTTAGGCGCTGGGTTATGTGTCAACTTTCTGACTCGTGAGGATAGAATGCATGACTTGGGAAATATTGAAAAAGAGGGCTTGACCGACGAACAGGCTGAGGCAGTTTTTGATACATGGTTTGACAAGTTGCCCGAGACTACGATGTTTCCCATCGGTTTCATGCTGGAATACCAGCGTACCATCCCCCTTCAGGGGCCCGTTTCCATAAATGTGGGCCCTGTCTTCAATTTGCAATTTATTGATGCCCCCCTTGCTTTATCTACCAGTCGGTACACACATCTACTGTCTGGTCGGGTGAGAGTAGGGGTGGTGTTTTGAGGATAAAAGAAAGTCAAATATGCTAATAAAAGCAACAGTCTTTTTTATTGGTAGAGTTTGGAAAGGGTAAATAAAATAGACGAGCAAACTTGCTCCAAGTACCGAGGCTTTCTCGAATATCAATCCGCCCGAACTCCCAAGGGGAAAAGTCTGTAAGTGGGATGCAAGCCGAACTGCCCACTATAAATCGAATTAAAGTAGGCAAGGCCGACGCATCTGGCCAATTGAGAGATGCAAGTTTTTTTCAAAAATCCAAATGTTATGATTAAGTCGATTTTTCTGAGTTTAATCCCTTGTTTTTTATTAGGTTTTTCCTTCTACGAAAAGGATGATGCACAACTGTACAGGACTCCTGAAGGCGTTGTGCTCATCCCTTCAACTGCAAACATTTCGGAAGAAGACGCGAGAGAGGTGTACCAAATACTCTCGCAGGAGGATGAACCGGTAGGATCCCTGCTATTCAACTTCGGAGGTCGTCAGTATACCCATGGAGAGATCAGCATGGAGGATATTTTAGAGGCAGAAAGTGAATTTAATGTGGATTTGATCAATCCTAATGAAACGCCGGATATTGCAGAGCTGAAGATTGGTATTTTCAAAAATCTATTCGAAAGAAGAAAGCGCAAGTGCTATACAACGTGGGATGCGGATAAATGTAAAAGAGTCTATAAGTTCTTTGAGGATAGAGCCATAGAGGTTGGCATCAACACCGTGACTGACATTGGAGGCATCCTGGATAAGTACGAATATATTACTATTGAACCCTAACTCCTAACGGGCTTCAGGCAGGCTACCTGCCTGAAGCCACCAACCCCCACAACCATGAAAAAGGTATTTCATTTATGTTTCTGCTTTCATTTGTTTTTGGTGTTGGGCATGAATGTGTCATCAGTGGTTATTACCACTTTTGAGTTGTATGAAGGTAACCCAAGACAAGGAGAAAAGCTCGAAGAGGAGCCCGCTTATATTCAATTCTTCAGGGCTGCCCAGGAGATATTAAGCGTCACCAACTTCTACCAGGAGTTTACTGGAACCAATACAGGGTATGGGTTTTATGCACCACAAATTTCCAGTTCTATTACCCCTATGTTCGATGTATTTGTGGGCGATCGTCAGGTTGCTGCCTTTGAGCAAATTTCCTATCCACAAAAGGAATTGAAGCTCAGGGTAGAATCCCTCTTTGACCAGCATTTGGAGAAGATTGATGAACTGCTGCGAGGAGGTGACTTGAACCGTTTAAATGAACAACTTTATTATCGATTTTTGGACCTAAGGATGCACAGTTTATCCAGATGCCTTTTCCGTCAGTATCCAGAAGCTGACCGAGTGAAAGCCAAGCTGTATTTGTTTGAATTTCCGGCACTTTTCGAATGCACCTTATTGAACATCCCTTACTCAACTCATTTCCATAAAACCTATGAATATGAATATCAAATTAAAACCTAAGCAAATGTTGGAAGGCAGGTTCCTGTGGTTTCGAATCACAGTTGGACTGTTTTGTCTTTACAAGTTTTTCTCTTTTGCTCCTTTTTGGCTGGATTTCTTTTCGGAAGAGGGCTTGTTTTCAAGAGAAGTGATAGAGGTCAATAATGGTACACCCCTGGTATCATTCTTTTCCATACTTGAGGGTTTTTCTTCTCTTTTTCAGATGAGTTCCAATGAGGTATCGCTTGTCATTTGTGGGATGTCTCTTTTGGGGAGCATTAGCTTGATTTTGGGGTTTTGTAGTAGACTGAGCGTGTTACTGCTTCTCTTAATTAACATGTCTCTGACCAACACGTTTATGGAATACGCTTATGGGGTAGATTATTTTCTAACCAGTACCCTGTTTTATGCTTTGTTTTTCCCTCTTGGTTTTTCTTTTTCAGTAGACTATCTAATTCAGCGAAAATTTCCTTTGTGGGCATGGAACTCCCGCTATCACCTAAGCGAGAGAACAGCTATGCTTTGGCTGGGATTACATTTGTGTATTGTCTATTTCATAGGAGGGTTTGCCAAAGCCCTGGGGCCCACTTGGTGGAATGGGGAAGCGATATGGAAAGCCTTACACAGACCAGGAAATGAATGGGCGATGGCGATGGGGCAACAGTTTTTATACAAGCCATTGTTTGTGGGGTTAGGGATCGTGACGATTGTCGTAGAGTTGTTGTATGCAATTTGTATCTGGCATCGAAAAACTCGCGCGCTCTGGCTCTTTCTCACCTTGGGAATGCACCTTTTCATTGGTGTTTTTCTGGAACTGCACTTTTTTGCAGCAGTAATGATCTTTCTGAACATGATAGCTTTCGGGAAATTTACTTCCAGGGAGCAACTCCAATTTCTTAACATAAAACTTTCATCATGAGAACAATTAGTTTATGTAGCATGTGGGTGCTTTTGTCGGTGATTAGCCTCCAAGCTCAGGAGCAGTATCCTATCGACTTTGAAAAAGCATCCATACAATTAGACTCTTTACTGGAAGCCAGCGAAGCCTCCAGGCTGTTTCGGTCAGGTTATGTATACATCACCCATAAGGGAAAGCCGGTGTACAGCAACGGTAATGGTTGGGCCAATCGAGAACTTCAGGAACCTTTCACTGCAGATACTCGTCACTGTATTGGCTCAGTTGGGAAAGTCTTCACAGCTGCCGCTGTTTTATTATTGCATCAAAGAGGCGTGTTGAATATACACGACCCTATCAACAAGCATTTACCTGAATTGGAAGGAGTCGATGGCATTACTATTGATCATCTGGTCAGGCACACTTCCGGAATAACTGCTTCAACCTGGGATATCAGAAAGCGGGTGAAAGTTCCGGAGACAGATACCGTAACTTATGAACATCTCGTGAACTATTTCAATGATCTAAAAGAGAAGAAAAGACGTCGTTTTTCAATCAACGAAGAAGAGGTATATTCAAATTTTTGTTACAGGTTATTGGGCCAAATTGTGGAAAGAAATACTGAAAAAGGATTTCGTGAATTTTTGGCAGAAGAGCTATTCGAACCTCTTGGAATGAGTAGTGCCGTAACGGTGGATCGAGTTTATTTAGAGCCCAAACCCGGCTTTTCTTACCCCTATTTGCTGGATAAAAAGTATGAAAAGGAGTTGCCGTATTCATACCTAAAGGATAGGGCGGATTATGTTTTGCCGTCCACGCTAACCAGTAGCTGGGGAGTGTATGCGAGTGCTAAGGATTTGGTGAAAATTGAAAAATTGTGGGATTCTAATGTAATTTTTGATTCTACCTCATTGCATGAGTTGCGCAAAATAAAAAAATTGGAAAATGGAGCGAGTGGATCGTATTCTTACGGTTTCATAATAGGCCATTCCAAAGGGTTCAGTAATTTTTTCCAAATGTCCGGCAGGCTTCCCGGCTACTTAACCATGGTCAGTTATTTTTACAACCTGGATTTAACCGTCGTAGTTTTTGCAAACGAAGAAAGCCTGAAAAACAGGCAATATCCAAATTTAAAGCGAAATCTATGGAACTTTATAGCTGGTGTTCAGAACATTTTAGTAAAAAATAAGCAAGTCAATATTGGCGAAACAGGCCCCCATCGTATAATAGTAGAGGAGACTGAAAAAGAAAGCAGTAAACCGTAGTTTTTAACCCCTTAAAACCAAATGATATGATTATTTTGTATACCCTGATTATCATGTGTTTCCTAAACGGAGGAGTGGACACTCCGCTCCCTGCTTTTTCTATCCAAAAAGGTACTGAAGTAGGTCTTTTTTTTGGGAATCCTCCATTGTGCGATAGAGCCAGAGGGAAACTCTGCCGGATTGAACCTCGAGAGGAGTCAGAAGACGTTCATGCACTTGGCTTGATGTTTTTTTCAGCCTCAGATGGTTACCGCCTTGAAATAGAGAAAGCGAGCCTGAATGACCAAGATAGGCTTCTGGATAAGTTGGAAGTAGTTGCAGATTTACCAATTAGCCCCAAAATAATTGATGCTCTGGAGGGAAGACCAGGCGATGAGATTTCCTCTGGGGAGTATACCCTGGAAGACTCCGAGGAGTATTGGGTGGTAATTTTTTGACTCTATAATCTTGGTGGCCATGAAAAAAATAGTACTAATTTTCTTTGGGTTCCTGTGGCTTCTTCCAGGGAAAGCGTCAGTGAAAGATAGTGCCTCAGTTCAGCAGGTATTGTCAGCGTTTGAGGTAGAAGTGAGAGAGGTTACCCTGGATTACCGTCGTAATAGAGGTCAGCTGATTGATCAGCTACAAGATATTCAAAGCCAGATAAACCAACCGGGACATAGTACGGAAAAGCGACTGCAGTTGCTTATCGAGCGTTTAGGGAAAAAGGAAGCCCTGGAGAAATTGGAAAAATCCTACCAATTAAGCCTGACAGAAAGGCGATACAAGAAAGGCCTGGAATTGATCAGGTTACTCTATGAAAAAATACTTGGGCTGGATCACCACTTTTCTTCCTTACGGGCTCATCAGAGCATCGCTTCTTTGTCAAATCCCAATATGTACCCGGAGTTTCAACAGGCTAATAAGTTGATATCCAGAAGGCTGAAAAAAGATTACGCCTTAAGTCTACCTCCGATCGTCCAGACCAACCCCTACTTGTCAGGCGCATTTACCCTGGTATCCTCTATTTTGGGCAATGGCAACGCGGACGATCGTCAAGCCGAGCTGGAGCAAGTTTCGTGTATACTGGACTTCACGGCAAGAATGCATGCTGAACTGTCGACAATTTACTATGAAACCGAATATTTGCGGGAGAGTAATTTATCACTTAAGGAAGAGTGCATTCAATTGTTTAAGGATTATGTTGATCCCATCGACTATCATACTCCCTTAGATGTTTGCCGAGCAGAAGATGATTGGGAAACAGTGAACGAGCAATTGACAGCTTTGATGCAATTGGTGGAAGAACGTTTAAAATCAGAAGATGAACACCTGGAGCAATGGGTATATAAACAGCAGATCAACCTGGAGTTTGCGGTGGATCGCCTTTTGACCTTTATTGACCATTACAATAGCTTTATTTCTCAGGGAGAAAGGTATTATCAGAAATTTCAGGTTATTGTGGATAACTATCCCAATGAACAGCGTTGCTTGTCACAGTTGCCTCCCGAGTTTCAAACATTGAAGGCAGATATTGATTTTTCTATTCAAAAATTCAACGAAGCCTACAACCTGTCGTCGCTGCAGGGTTCCAAAATGAAAGATTTGTTGTATGGAATGGATGATTGAATCGAGAATCTCAAAGGGGCATAGCCCAAGTCCAGGGAGTGAAACTCCTGAGGATTACCGGACTTTGGAGGTGCTTCCCCCCACGCTGCAAGTCATTCGTTTTGGGAATCCTCGCAGTGGATGCCGCAATTATGGAATCTGCAGTATTGCTCCATTGGAGAACCTGCCCCTCTTTCCCCTGCCGGAAGGACAGGCACTGGCCCATTTCCACCTCGGACAGTTCCTTTGGTGGTATATGCTGGCAGATAGCCTTCAGCCGGTCACCCGGCAAAGGTATTTTGGGGAGCCGTATTTTGAAATGAGAGAACCTTATGATTGGACGTGCCAGCAAATCAGATTGCTACCGGGCAGGTGGCCCATATTGCCGCACGCCCTGGGCTTTATGTTGCCAATGCCGTATGCACGAATAACGTAGCTTTCTCTTATTCCTTCCGGAGATGAAGGAAGGGGATCGCATCAGTTGGAAGTATTTATTTAACCACTTAAAACCAAATGATTATGAAAACCATCTGTAGGAATCGTACTGTTTCTCTTCTTTTCTTGCCTGGAATGGCACAGGAAAAGGAAATTGTCATCATTGATCATCAGATCATGTGAGAAGTATCGAATATCCCTCGCCCGGCCCTGTGCTTCGGGTGAGGGGTATTCCCTGCCTTTTCCTGGCATAGCCTTCGAGGCCGAACGGCCTCAGTCTGAAGACAGGTAATCCCTGATTCTTGCCTGTGTATTCCGAGCTTCTTTCAGCAGCACCTTCTTCCAGTTGTGATTGATCCAAACTCCGGCCTTCATCAAGCTAATATACCGGGCAAATGACTGTACCTCAGGTGAAGTGGGGCCTTTGTAAAAAAAGGTAATGTCAAAAGTGTCTATTTCGGAATTCCACTGCTGGGGGAGTTGACTTTCTACTAAGGAGTTCAAATCAAGGTGTTTATCAATAGATTTTTCCTGATTGCTCATGATGACCTCATTGTTGATCTTTTGGCTCGTCACCCCCCTTTGGCTGTGATTATAATACTCCATGATTTCGAACCTCAAGGCTTTGGATCTGATCAAGTAGCGCTTACCTGAGGATTTCATTTCCTCAAAACCGTGTTCTGAGGATTAAAATAATTGATTATGGCACTATTGTGAATGATGTATTTCATCTTGTTCTCATCGAGCCGGATACTGTCTACTGAAAAGGCCTGGATCAACTCAGTGCAAGATTGCAGGTGTATAGAGTCTTTGGACCTTCGCTCCTGTAATTCTTCAAAGTCCTCGTTTACATTTTCACTGATAGCGGTGAGATAATCTCGCTCAAGTTATTTATTGATTCGTTCCTGAGCTATGCTATTTATTTTCAGGGCAATGAGTATACCCAATACCACCAAGACGATTTCACCGGCAGCATAAATGAGGTAACTGCCCAGTCTGTTTTCCTTGAGCAGTTTTACTCGGGCTTTCCGGAACAGGTTGATCATGTTACTTTGATTTATTATTTGTCATGCGTGGTATGCAAATCGCTCAGCAGACTATCCGGGTCTGTGGATAGTTGAGGGGGGGGTAAAAAATACCCAAAGAAACCAATAGGAAGCGAAGCATAATTATTATTTTGATGGTGTACCCATGCCATAGTGGGTTTGGACCATTTCAAAGATCCTTTTGTTTTTCGTGGCGTTGTCCCTCAAAAGGAGGTCTATGGTAAAGCCGTAGCATCCTCAATCCCTTTGATTCCACAGTATAAAAAAGGGCTAGCCGAACCGCTGAGTAGTGTAAAACAGCTCGAAACGGATGGAATGAACCGTAAAATACATAAGAAATTTCGGAAAAGGGAAGATTTTCGCGCTTATTTGCAGGTGATTTACCAAGGCAAATCAGTGATTTATGGCTGTGATTAGTGATCTTTTCAGGGCGTTTTGTGGGAAAACAAGTCCGAACCCTGGATGTCAAGGTTTATAAATCATTGGTCTTTAAGATTAAAATTGTTGTAGCCGGGTACTTAACCTAAAGTTAACCCCCAGTGTATTCGGCAGGTTCTGATTTTTCTGCAATTTTATAGCAAAAATGCAAAAACTGCTTTGGCTTGTTCTCCTTACCCTTGCTGTTTGGGCCTGCTCCAACAGCTTTGAGCTTCCAAACCTACAGGATGGTACATCTGAGTTCTATGCTGCCGATCAGCGTCCCTTTTATCATGGTGTTGCCTCCGGCGATCCCCTTTCCGACCGAGTGGTTATCTGGACTCGGGTAACTCCTGATAGACCCGATCAATCGGTGGCAGTCGACTGGGAGGTCTCTCGGACTCCTGACTTCAAGGTATTGCTTCGTTTCGGCACGGCCAAGGCAAAGCCGGAGCGCGACTTCACGGTAAAAGTAGATGTTGATGAATTGCCAGCCGGAGAAATACTTTATTACCGGTTTAAGGCTTTAAAAACATCCTCTCCAGTAGGCCGTACTCGTACTTTGCCTGAAGATGGGATGGATCCGATTCATTTAGCCGTGGTGAGTTGCAGCAATTACGAAGCCGGATATTTCGCTGCATTTCGCCACATAGCTGGGAAGGATAGTCTGCATGCCGTACTCCACCTGGGGGATTACCTCTACGAATACGCGCCCAAAAAATACGGGGATCCCAGCCTGGGTCGCTTTCATCTGCCTCCCAGGGAAATTACCAGTTTGCAAGACTACCGCACGCGCTATGCGCAATACCGGCTGGATCCGGATTTCCAGAAAGCTCATCAAATGCATCCCTTCATTACCATCTGGGATGATCACGAAATTGCTAATAATGCTTATATGACGGGGGCTCAAAATCACCAGCCGGAGGAAGAGGGCGATTATGAGGCGCGTAAAGCGGTGGCTCGCCAGGCTTACTACGAGTGGATGCCCATTCGAGAACAAAAGCAATTGTACCGTGCTTTCAGCTTCAATGATAATGTGCGACTCATTATGTTGGATGAGCGTCTGGCCGGGCGTACCCAACAGCTTGAGAGTGTAGACAACCCAGACTATAAATCTTCGGATCGCGGCATCATTGGAAAAAAACAGCTGGCCTGGTTCAAAAAACAGCTGGACAAGCAACCCGAAGGGTGGAATGTGGTTGGAAATCAGGTGATTTTTTCGGAGCTGAACTTCCTGGGGATTCGTCCTGGATGGAATCGCAATCTTGATGCCTGGGATGGCTACCCCTATGAGCAGAATCAGGTGATAGAGCATCTGAAAGACAATCAGCTACCCGGTGTGATTTTCGTGACGGGGGATACCCATGCTTCCTGGGCCTTTGAAGTGCCTGAGAGCCTGCGCTCCTATCTGGTTCAAGGACAGGCATCTGTGGTGGCGCATGAATTTGGGACCACCAGTGTATCGTCTCCCAACTGGGATGAACGCGCTTCGGTAGATACTGTAAAAATGGCGGAGGCATTTCTCATGGGTCCAAATCAGAACCCACATTTGAAATATGTGAATTTACGAGACCATGGCTATTTGGTCCTGAATCTATACTCGGATAACGCCAGGGCCCAATGGTTTTTCCTGGATAATGTAAAAGATCCGGAATCCGGTGAGTTTTTGGGCCGGGAAATACGCCTGCGCAAAGGGGATCCTGCCCTGGAAGCGGTTTCAGGTGGTGGTCAATAACTCCAGCATTTCCCAGAGTACCGTATTCAGGTTACGGATGGCTGGCTCCACCAGCCAGGCA
>JAOXNT010142553.1:0-26718 GCA_028565815.1 Cletocamptus dominicanus | reverse complement strand
CCGTTCAAGTGCCCGCAATCCGAACCGTCGGCAGGGCAGCCACGGGCGCTACGACACCCGTTCGTCCACGGCAAAATTACCAACCTCGTCGATGCACGGCAAGACCAGCCCGGGCGAGGCCCGGCCGCAATCCCGGTCTTGCATACGCAGCGATGCCGCTTGTGCCAGAATTAAACGCTCTGATGGCACCCGCAAGGGAACGCTACTGCCCTGCCTAAAAAGCCCGGCAACCCCTTGCGCTTACCCGACCCCAAAGTAAATTCAGGTGGAAAGCTAGCCCGGTGGAGTCTTCGCCTATGTCCTCGCTGACCCTGACCCCGGCCCGCTGGGTCGCTATCGCCTGTGCCCTGCTCATCGTTGTGGCCTCCTGGTGGGGCGTCCTGGATGAGCAGTCGGAGGCCTACCTCGACGACGCGCTGACCACCGGGGCCGTCGTGTACGCCACCGCCCGCATGATCAACGGCTCCGTATCGCTGCTGCAGGGCACGGAGTTCAACCCCATGGTGATGACCATCTCCGCGGGCGAGGTGCTCGACCCTATCAACGACCTCATCGAACGGTTTTCGGCCATCCTGCTCGTGGCCCTGGGTTCCCTGGCACTCCAGCAGATCTTCCTGACGATCTTCTCGCATGCCGGCTTCAGCCTGCTGCTGACGGTAAACCTGCTCGTGCTGCTGCTGTGCACGCTCGCCCCCCTTGCCCCCTACTTCCGGCCGGCGTTCCGGTTCCTGGTGGTCACTGCCGCTATCCGGTTTGCCCTCAGCCTGACCGTGCTGGCGAGCGCGGCGGTGGACCATGTGTTCCTGGCAGAGGCGGATCAGGCGCGGCACGCAGGCATGCAGGAACTGGGTTCTGAACTGGCCAGCATGAGCGCCGCAGACCCCGGGGCACCGACGCAAGCGGATGTCGATGGCATCGAGGATCGCCTTGCTGGGCTACGCAGTCTCATGGCCGACAGGCAAGCCCGGGTGGATGGGCTGCAGAGTGACCTGGGCTTCAAGGAGGCGGAACTCACGGCCGCCCGGCAAAAGCTCCCGCTGGGTTGCCAGTACAACCCATTCTGTGACGAGGGTCAGCAAGTTGACCGGTTGGACACGGAGAAGGACGCCATCGAGTTCGAGCTGCTGGGGGCAAAGCGGCTACTCCGCGACAGTGAGGATGACATCGATAACCAGGAGGCCGCCCTAAAATGCGCTCGCCTGCTCCGCGAAGGTGAACCCTGCTCTTTCTGGGGCCTGGCGAAGAGCTGGGTATCACCCGCCGAGTGGACCAAGCGGTTCGAGCGGCTCGAGGTCACGATGAACGACTACGCGACGAACATCATCGCGCTGCTGACTTCAATGCTGGTGAAGACCGTGCTGATCCCCCTCATGGCGCTGCATGTGCTGGGGTTGGTGGTGCGTGGGAGCCTCCGGCGAGCGTCGAGCTAGTACATGCCCCGCGCCTGCCTGGGCTGGAATCATTGTCGCCTCCTGGGCTCGATCCCGGGAAGTTGCCATCGACGCCGCGCTTGCCGAAAATGACGAGCTCCGGAATGCGAGCGAGAAGAAGATCGAAGAAAAGCAGAAGGACCACGAGAGCCTGCAGCGGGCGCTGAGGGAGAGCCGCGAGGAGCAGGTGGCGCCGGAGCGGTGGGTGAAGGCGTTGAAGACGCAGGCAGCGGAGACTAGCGTCGATGAATCTCAGGGTACCCCGGAGCAGTCTTCGGGGGATCAGGCGGCTTGATCGAGGAGGCGCAGCAGCACCATGGGCATTGAAGCGCCGGACGTACTACTCGGCATTGCGGAAACCGCGGTAGGCGTCGCTGGCTTTGCGGGTGTCGCCGCGGCAATCCTACTCAACCGCGCACTGGAGCGGGAAGACCAATTCCGGTTTCTCTGCCTCTTTGCCAGTTCACTGTCGGTCGTATTTCTAGCGTTCATACCGGTCCTGGCCGGACTAGCGGGCACTTCGGGCGCAGCGCTTTGGACCTTGTCCAGCGGTGTTTTTCTGGCACTCTCACTCATCGCACTGCCGCTCGCGCTGTTCACCGCGAGGCTGACCATGAAAACCCAGAAGATGGCACCGGCCTGGGCACTACTCATCCTCTGGACGTTCACACTGTGCGCACCGATCACACAGGTCATCAATCTCACCGGGCTACCCGGCGAGTCCGGGCCAGCGCTCTTTGTCGGTGGCCTGCTCGCATGGCTAGGCGCTGCGTCGGTACTGTTTATCATCATCGTATTGGGGCGCCGCGAGGAGCGCTGAATTGCTCCTTCGCCCGCGGGCACACCTGATCAAAGCGACGGTTCAATAAGAGCCTGCAGAGCTTGCCCAGTGTCGGGCTTCTGTGGAGTCTTCGCAAAAACGGGGGTGCACCCCACTGAATCTGCTAACTTTAATCCGGACGCAGGCTAAACAACCCACCCTTCTCATGGACTGGACAAACCCAATGATGAACATTCGCCTCACTAGCGTCCTCGCGACCGCCTTCCTCCTCACCGGCTGTCCCTACGTGACAGTTCCGTACTTCGACAGGTTGAGCGTGGACTATGTCTGCGGCGGCCAGCCGGACGAATGCCAGCCAACCTCAAGCAGGCAATATGTCTCTTTCAGTGATCAACTCGATTATGATGGGACGCCGGGTAACTATCTCGGCCTGGCGTTCGAGCCCGGCAATTTCTATAACGCAGAACGTTGCATAAGCACACCGCTTGCAGAAGATGACGTGATTGTTTCCGGCAGAAACGTGATCAAAGGCTCGCTGAAAGAGAATTCCAGGAAAGACTTTTCAAACAAGGTTTCTGCAGACGTTATTGAGTTCCTGGCCCGGGCCGGTGTGACTGCTACTGTGGGACTGGAGGCCGAAATCGAGAACGAACTCAGCTACGTACTCGAGCAGGATGACACGAGCGACATTGAGCTCGAATACAGACGGATCGATCTGTCCCGGCAATATATCCTGGACGTACTTCCTGAAGCGTGCCTCAACAAGACCAGCAAAGACCTGCTCGTATCTACGGGTATCAGCGTAATGACCGTCAGTGGCTCCTGGACATCAGACAAGGTGGCCGAGGCACTGGCCCGTGTAGAGGCCAATGCTTCCTACCGCACGCTGAGCGATGATGCCAAGGCCGACTGGGAGCGAACCAAGGACCGTTACCTCGCCGGGGAGTTTGACCCGGTGTCTTTCGTATTCATCGTGGCCTACCGTTCCGGAAAGCTTGCCGGCTGACTACGGTATCCCCGGCGTCGCCGCGGCTTGAGTTCCGACCGGCCTGGGCTAGGCTAAAAATGCGCCAGCCAGCTTTATCCGGCGGCGGGCACCCGGAGTAAAGTCAAACAGAGGGCGGGCTCATGCATCGTATCCGGATCGTCGTTACCGAGGGGGGCCAGCCGGCGCCTCGGATGGCAGTGGGAATGCATCTACTCGAGGGGCGTCGCCGCAAGGTGGACGGTCAACCGGCGCACACCGAGGCTGTCACCAACAATCGTGGCGAGGCTGTGCTTGAGCTGAATCCACCCACATCTGCCCGCGCAGCGGTTATCACGATCCGGCGTGAGGGTGACAGCCAGGAGACCGCCCCTCTCTTCCGGCAGCGCTACCAGCCCTTGTCGACTCTCAAGGACGGGCTGCAGGTAGAGCTGAGTTCCGGAGTGAGGAAGATGGCACGCACCCGGCCTGCAGGCACCGCTGAGATGTTCCGGGCCCTTGTGCGCGCAAACGACTTGGCGCGAGCATCGCTCGACGACATCGTCGCCGGCCGTATGGAAGGCAGGAGTGCGGCGCGGAACTTCGCCCGCAAGCATCTGGGTAGACGCCCCCGCCGCGCCAGGCGGCCTGCCTTCTTCGTGCCTCACGGAGACGATGCAGCGCCTGTCGCCGACGCAGCGGTGACCGCAGGATTTGAAATGCTGCAGCGCACGAAGCGCCGGGGTCTGGCGGCTCACGGCACCGAGTCCTTCGACCCGGGCGAGGTCGGCGTGGCCGCCCTCGAGGAGCTCCTGACCGTGCCCCTCGCGGGCCGACTCGAGGCTGCCCATCCGGCAACGCGCTCACCCTGCGAAAAGCGCAACCGCGCAAGGGAAGCGCTTGAGCCCGCCGCTGAACAGGGCACGGAACAGGTTGCGGCGGAAAGGGCGCCGGAGGCCGGCAATGCGCCCGCCGGCCAAGCAGATCTTCAGCAACGTCTGTCAGCGCTGCTGGCGACGGATTGCTCCATGGGCTCGCTGCCGGCGCGCCCCACCGAGCGTGAGATTGCGAGCAGCCTGGGCCAGGAGCTGAGGGCCGGTCCGGCCGATGTCCCTGCCTACTATGACTACCCTGTGCTCTACACCGCCTGGAAGGACACCTGGACGGCGGTATCCGATTCCGGTGTCGCCGGCGATCTCGAGGACCTCTACGAAAGCATGGTGCAACTGGTCGCTCCTGAATACCTCGAGCCACTGGAGGAAGGCGGGAACTATTCCCCAGAGGCAACAGAGCTCGAGGAACTCCTGCTTCACCTTGGCGGCGTCAACTCGGCGGTGGCAGGCGCGCTGATGGCGCCGGCCGAGTTACTCGCCTGGACAGAGGTCGAGGGAATCGCTGGCGTCTGGGGCGCGCTCACACTCCATGAGCAGAATCAGCTGCTGATGCTGCATCATGCCTGGCAGTATGCTACGGCCAATCGTTACCGGCCCTGGACCAATGTAGACCCCGGCGACGAAGAGCCGCTAACGGCGTCCGCAAAGGCACGCAAGGTTGGCAACTTCGATTACGCCTACTGGGAGGAATTCACGGATCAGGCGCGATTCATGAGCCAGCAGACCCGCCTTAACAAGGTTGACTCCATGGAGGGCCTGCGCAGCCTCGACCAGACCCATGTACTCGATATCGGGCAGCCGCCCCCCTACAGCGACGACGAGACCTATGTCGCACGCCTTCATTACATCCGTCAGAGCGACCGCACCCTCCGCGACATAGCAGACTTTGATGACTACAACCCGGACATCCTGCCCGGCGAATCCATCTGGAGCCTTGGCAATCCGGTCGTCAACGCAAACCCTGCAATCCGTGCCGCCCGCAACCTCGTCGAGACCGCTAACAAAAGCATTCAGGAGGGCGGCCGGGTGGGAACCCTGGGGCGCGCGCAGCACCTGATCAACAAGCTGCAGCGCATGGCGGACAAACCCTACCAGTTCGACGTGTTTGCCGCCGGTACGTGCAATTTCGGACTGCTGATCAACTACCGTCAGCGCTGGCAGCCCCTCGCTTACCAGGCCGGCAATCTGGCAGGCTCCATTCCTCTAGCGCCCGCGGAAACGCGTTCCTTCGAGGTCCGTCGCAGCAGCCGCGCCGAACGCACGCGAACGTGGCGGCAGGCAACGGAGTCGGGATCTTCGAGCGAAAGCGGGTCGACGGCGCGCAGCGAGGGTGAAATAGCCCAGCGCGTCAACAGCCACATGGCCGGGGGCGCCGAATTCGACGCGCTTTCCCGGGGCGGATTCCTCGGCAATGGCGGTGAAGTCACCTTTGGCGGCGACTTCAGCGCCGACATGAAGACGGAATCCTCCCAGACCAAGCAGACAATCCAGGAACTGACGCGCAAGGCGGCGCAGGAGTACCGTGACGAGCGTTCCATAGAAGTCACGGACACGACGGCCATGGAGTCCAGCTATACAACCCGGCGGGAAATCTCCAACCCGAATAACGAGCTGACCGTCACCTACCTGTTCTACGAGCTGCAGCGCCGCTTCGAGGTGTCCCAGCGGCTGCATGACCTGACACCGGTTGTACTGGTCGCGTTCGACGTGCCGGAACCGAAAGCAATCGATGAAGCGTTTCTGCAGCGGCATGCCTGGATTCTTCGCGAGGTCCTGCTGGACCGGCAGCTGCTTCCGACGCTGAACATGCTCACCGATGGCTTCATCGGTGACGAGGTCGATGTCGAGATTCTGGAGGAACAATGGAAACTGCAGCTGGCGGTTGTGTCCCAGCTTCGTTCGCAGCTGTACTCCCACCTGGATCTTCGCGATGAGGCGCGGGCCGCACTCGTCAGGGCCACCCAGGAAGTGAGAAATGTACCCGATGCCGACGGCAAGAAGAAAAAGGTCGGGCAGGAGCTGGCGCAGCAGCTGCTGGGGGAGGCAGCGGAAGAGGAGGCGGCGCGGCAGTCTCTCGACTGGGCCGACCTCGACCTGCAAAAGGCGGAGGCCAGCCTGCGCGACAGCATGAACGCTCTCGAGCGCGCGACGATGAGTTACACGACCGCCCTGCGCGCCCGGCTGGATCAGCGCAACCGGCTCGACCAGCTGATCCTGCATGTGAAAGACAATATCCTGCACTACATGCAGGCCATCTGGCTGCGCGAGCCCGGCGACCAGCGCTATCTGAGACTCTACGATATCCGCGTTCCCTGGCCGGAGAAGCTCACTATGCGCCCTACCGGGAAGCTTGCGGAGACGCTGCCCGGGCTGCCACCGCGCGTGGGCAGCCGTCCGGGGCCGGCCGCGGGGGTACCCGGGCACTTCCTGGAGTTGGAGTTTGAGCCGGCGCAGCACCACAACAAGCGCTGGCTCCACGAGGTTGCGGAGCTGGACACCATCCTGGGCTTTCGCGGCAACTATGCGGCATTCCGGGCCCGGGAGCCCAACGCGATCACCACCTATATGCTCCAGGACTTTCTCGACAGCGAGTTCGGCGTCCTCGACCCGGATCCGTCTGGCGAGCTGCCTACCGCGCGGGAAGCGATGGAGATTGCAAGGTGCCTTTGGAATGAGCACGCCACCAGCGATGCCGAAAGGGACGAAATCGCCGAGTGGCTGGTGCAGGCCCTGGACGCCGCGCAGACCATTTCCCAGGAAATAGTGGTGCCAACGGGAGAACTCTTCATAGAGGCTCTGCCCGGCACACACCCGGTGCTCGAGGATTACAAGCTGCGCCACCGGGCAGCCGATGCCCGAAAGGTCGAACTTGACGTGGCCACCAGCGAAGTCGAACTCCTGCGGCGCGCCGGGCGCATTCTGAAGGAGGATCTGACCGATCCCGATATTGATCGATCTATCCGCATCGAAGGCTCTGCCACCGGCATCCACATCGACAGCGAATAGTGGAGGACCTTTCCGGGCTCACCCTCGACGAGCTCCGTGCGCGCCTGGCCGCGCCGCCGGCCATGGTGCCGGAGGACGCCAGCACCGTCGTGCGGTTAAGCCAGGGCAACCGCATTGCAACGTTCGAACTGGAGCGCCGCGAGCTGATCGCCGCTTTCTCTCGTCGCCCGGGCTCCGCAAGTGCTGCCTCGCGCTATCGAGCGCTTTCTGCCGAAAGCAGCTACGCCTATGACCTGATTTACGCAGGCCTGGAGCCTCACAGCGGGTACCGCAGGAAACACTATTATCACGATCTGGAGTCGTTTGACGCGCTCTGCAAACGAGAGGCTGCCCGCAGGGCTTTACTGATAAACGAGATACGTAGCCGTCTCGTCCAGAGGCTGTTTGACCGCTATCCGGCAACAGCCCACAGGCAGGCTTTCTGGCAGGCGCTCGCGCGATACCTTGAACTTCGCTGCGGGTACCAGTGGCTTAGCGAAGGCAAGCAGGAAACGCTCCGTGTCGAAGTGCCCCGCTTCCAGTGGGAGCAATGGCAGGATAGCTTTATCCAGACGGGTCGGGGGACGAGGCGGCTGCGTGCACACTCCGCCTGGCCCTCCCGGGACCATGTGAGGGACAAACCCGCGCTGGATGCACTCGAGCTAGAACATCCGCTGCTGCTTCTGGTTCCGGCCCTCTACCCCGAACCACATACGGTCGCTCTCACCTGTTTCGTCACGCGAAAGATGGATGGCCCACGGTTTGCTCTGGCCGCCGAGCAGCTGCAGGCACAGCTGAAAAACGCCATCGCCAATAAGCTCCACGACACTGCAAACCTCTACCAGAAGCTCGACAACAGCGCCGCCGCACACTCGATGGCATGGCCACTGTACCTGACCACAGCTCAACAATTGCTGGTACGCCACGGTCCCGTGGGCCCAGTACCGCCTGGCGAGTACCTGCCCATCGTCAAACATGCATTCGAGCGCTACGCGCCCGTGGACCCGATAGCATTGGCGGGGTCGATCATGACCGCGATGGCAGTGACCGTCACCGCGGTGGCTTTACTGGCCGGTCCGATGGGCCTGGCGTCGGCGGCGGCTGGCTTTGCAGTGCTCGGCCTCCTGGTGGACACCGCTGCTCTGGTCATCGATTTTCACCTGCTTCAGAACAGCCTGGCGCTCGCTGATGCGAGCCGGGGTGAGCGTGTGCTGCGCGTGCTTGACCCGGCTCTGACGCTCTACGAGACAGATCGCTCTGCGTCCTGGGAGCTTGCCATGTTCACGCTCTCGGCCCTGTCACTGGGGATGGCCACAGGCCAGGCAGCAAGTGAGTTTGCGGGTTTCAGCGTAAAGCCGGTAAAGAAAAGCACTGGCGCGGGCAACAACGGAACAGACCGGCTGACCCCGCCCACCCAGCGGACTGATAACGCTACGCTCCCTCCGGCGATACCAACTCGACAACAGGCGGAAGCAAGCAGGGAGGCCGGGAACCGCGCCAGCGGAGCCGGGAAAGACGCAAGCGGGACGCGCAATGCCCTACCGCCCGCCGATCGGCTTACCAGCATGAGCGAGGAGCTCTCCGCAGGCGGCGATGAGACTCCCCCGATCGGGAGTTTTCAGGCCAACAAGGACTTCCGCGAGGTATTGAACAGGAACGGCCTGGAAGCCGCCCCGCTCAGCGTGGTCAAGCAGCAATTCGACAAACTGGTGAAAGGCCGGGGCTACACAACGAAGGGGAATTATTATTACAGGGTCTACAGCGAGTTCAAAAAACTCATTGGTCGCGATGAAGCCTACAAGAAACTCAGGCATGAGCGGGGCTATCTCGATAAGCTGCTGGACAAGAGAGATTTACACGACTACTGGGAGAGCGAGGGACTGGCAAGGCAAGTCGATGATCCGCCGAGCGCCCGGAAAAAATGGGAGTACCTGGTGAAAGTCGACGACAACTGGGTCTGGAAATCACGTAATGAGGTCGACTTCGGGCACATCATCGATTGCGTCGTTTTTGACCGCCTGGTGTTCTCGATCGAGACCCATCTCCTGGAAGTCGCTGCGCGGACCGGGCGTGATGCCGACTGGTACAGCTACCGTCTCTACCAGCTTCGCAAGCTGTTCATGGGCAATGTAAGGAACTACGTCCCGGAACTCAGAAAAACCAATCAAAGGCAGGGCACCGTTATTCAGGAATGGTATGCGGCCGACAAGACCTTCTCGCAATCGCTGACCAACATCGTGCATGTGAAGGACTGGAGCGCGCTCCCGACATGGGTGCCATCACCGCTGGATGTACTCGAGGAACTCCTGCCGCGCATGGCCAGGGAGATCGACCTGCCCGAACTCGCTCACCTGGCCGAGGACGTCAAGCACGCACTGGCTGGCGACCAGAAGGCGGTCGAACAATTAATAGAATTCGCACCTGTGTCATCGCAGGGGCTGTCGCCCTACCTCGATGACGCTGAACGTTTCCTGCTCGATCGCGGCATCGATCCCGTGCATACCCGGGTTTCTCAAGAACTGATTGACGAACTCAACGATATCTCGGGCAAGGAAGCAGTCAACCAGTGGCACCGCCGCTAGCACGGTCTGTCCAACAGTGTCCGCAGAAACGGAGCCTGATCCCAGAGCTTCCGGCAGCAGATCTGGCCCGGCCTCTCATCTCAAATTTGAAACTATGCCCACCACGGACTTTAGTGTTGACTTTGATATCTTGGTATTGCGATCAGCCTCAAGTTCGCCTTGCGACTTAAGCGTTTCCTTATCCGGCCCCTGACCTTTCCCTTCAACCGCCCGACCGAGTTTTTCCATGGCCTTAGCCGCTTCTGCTCCTTTGCCTGCAAGAGAATCCAGCTCCAGCCCGAGCGCTGTTGCCTGTATGACAGACCCACCACCCTTAAGGAAAGCCCGCGCATTGACGAGTGCTTTAGAAGCTCCCCCAATAGCAAAGCTGGCATCGATGATTTTTTTAGCCGCATTGATCGCGAATGCGCCTACCTCTATGAGGCGGTTTCCGGCCAGGAACACGGCGTACCCCAAATCCGCAACGGCGTAATTGAGGTCCGAGGTCACCAGCGTTTGCGCCGCCCGAGGCAGGTCTACCATCAGCAGATACCCTGCCTGGCGATAGTTGAAGCCCGCATCCCAGAACTTGTTCAGAAGAATAATGGTGGTGACGCCCGTGGTCACGGTCGGCGCTGCGATATTGATGATATCGGTAAGCGTGGCACTCGCTGCGAGGCTCGAGGCGACACTGAATTTGCCTGTGGGATCTGCAAACGACAGCGGGTTGTTTCGAGCGTACAGATAACGATGCCGGCTGAGCGGGTCCACCGGCATCCCGGCGAAGGCATCCCGCGCCATGAAACGCCCGGACTGCGGTTCGTAGTCTCTGGCACGCAGATGCACTAAGCCCGACGCAGCATCAAAGCGCTCACTGGCGTAGCGGTAGGGGTTGTCACTGGTACCGGAGCTCGCCGTTCGGGCACCAAACGCGTCGTACCCGTAGCGGTCCGTGACGGCGCCGGACTCATCCGTCAGGAAACGCACGTGCTCGCTCAGATCGCGATGAAGGTAGCGCTGTGAACCGTTCACAGTTCGCGCGAGAAGCCGTATGTCAAACACGTTGGAAGCCAGAACGCTACCACTGACCGGGTCCGTTTCCGCCAGAACCTGCGAAACTCCAGTCGCATTGAGCTCCGCAGGTTCTACGAGATAGTCCACCAGGTCACCATTGGCGTCGCGTCCGACCCGCTGATCCTGCGCGTCATAGCGATAGCTGACGGTCCCCGCCGGCCCATCGAAGCGTATCAGCCGGTCAAGCGCGTCGTAGCTATAGCTGACACTGCCAGCCGGCCCACTCCTGGCCAGCAGGTTGCCGTTAGCATCGTAGCTGTAATTGTCGGCACCGCGCGCTAGCAGTTTGTCGGCGCTGTCGTAGCTATACGACTCGGTCCCGGCCGAATGCGTCGTTGCAAGGCGGTTTCCGACCGCGTCATAGGCATATCCCAGTTCCAGTGCCACAGCACCACCGGGTTCGAAGTGCGTCTCCTGAGTGAGGCGGCGCAGCGCATCGTAGGCGTATTCCACCCTGCTACCGTCCAGCCGCGCCACGGACGTTACGTTGTCGGCCGCGTCATAGCTGTAGGTGAGTGTTTCTAACGCTACGCCGTCGTCAGAGATTTCGATGCGTGTTGCACGACGGGAAACATCATAGGTGAAAGCACTGACAAGGCCATTGCCGTACCGAATCTCCGCAAGGGTTCCCACTGGTGTGTAGCTATAGGTTGTCGTTTTACCCTGCGGATCGGTCGTAGACGCCAGCCGGCTCAGGGCATCGTAGGAGTGCCTCGTAACCAGAGCCGCACTACCGGCAAGGGGCACCACCGAACGCTCAATGATGTTGCCCGCAGCGTCGCGCCGGTAATCGATGCGCCCACCATCAGCAAGGCGCATCGTCGACACGCGCCCCTCGGCGTCGCGCTCGTAGGTGACGCTAGCTTCGCCGTTGTC
Source organism: Cletocamptus dominicanus (assembly GCA_028565815.1). Taxonomy (NCBI): domain Eukaryota; kingdom Metazoa; phylum Arthropoda; class Copepoda; order Harpacticoida; family Cletodidae; genus Cletocamptus; species Cletocamptus dominicanus. The sequence continues at coordinate 15,154 of JAOXNT010142553.1, read as the reverse complement.
AGCTGACAGCAGGGCGCCGCCCCCATCCCAGGTGTAACGATCAGAAAGACCGCTGAAGCTGCGATTGACGACACGGCCCTCGTCATCATGCTCAAAGGTAATCCGGGTCCCGTCCGCCCTTATACGGGCGCTGATGTTCCCGACAGCATCATATTCCGTCTCCTCTACACTCCCGTCCGGGTAGATCCGCTTCGTCTCGCGATTGTTGAGGTCGTACTCGAAACGCGTGACATGACCATTCGCATCTATCTGCTGAACAAGATTATCCTCTGCGTCATACTCGTAGCGTGTCTGTGCACCGGTAGCGTCTGTCACCTGGGTCAGGTTGCCGTTGCCGTCGTAGCTGTAGCTCGTAGTGTGCCCAAGCGCATCGGTCTCGCTGGCAAGCTCACCCCGGGGCGTGTAGGTAAACAAGACCTCGCGGCCATCGGGCAGTTCGGTACGGACGCGGCGATTGCGGCTGTCATACGCGTGCCGAGTAATATTTCCCAGCTCATCCGTCTCGGCAACCATGTTGCCATTGGCGTCGAAAGCTCTCTCGATGCGCTGTCCCAGCGCATTGACCAGTGCCGTCTGCCGCCCAGCGGCGTCGTATTCGAACGTTGTAGTATTGCCCAGGCGATCCGTACGCGCCGTCAGACGGCCTGCTGCGTCGTAGGCAAACAGGGCTTCGCTGCCGTCGGGAAACTCTGTTCGAGTGCGTCGACCGAGAGCATCGTAGTCGTTGCGTGTTTCACCGCCACGCGGGTTTGACAGGGCGCTCAGATTGCCGCGCAGGTCAAATTGGAATGTCAGTTCACCGCCTTCGCGATCCGTTACCGACAAGACACGACCCAGGGCATCCGTCACCTGTCTACGTTCGTTTCCTGCAGCATCGGCAATGACCTCGAGGCGTCCAGCCACGTCGTACTCGAAGCGTCGCGTGTTGCCGAGAGGGTCCGTCAGCTGAGTGCGTGCGCCACTTGCATTCACCGCAATGGATGTCACGCTTCCGCGTCGATCTGTCTGCCCGACCAGCCTTCCGTTGAGGTCAAGCTGGGACTCCATGCGTCCGCCACGCGCATCCACGGTAGCGACCTGATCGCCTTGTGTGTTGTACTCAAACCCGATCGTGCTGCCGCTCTCATCGGTGAAGGCAATGACCTCGCCTGTCGGCGCGTGGGTGTAGGTTCGCGCTGCGCCGTCGGGAGTCTCCACTCGAAGCAGGTTCCCCGACCCATCGTATTCAAGGCGCGTGACAGCACCTCTGGCATCGGTCTCAGAGGTCGCGTTGCCAAACCCATCGAACGTGTAGGTGACTCTGTTACCCAGCGGATCGGTGACAGAGGTCAGGTTGCCATCTTCATCGTAAGTACGTGTGACAGTCTCACCGAGAGCGTTGGTCTCGCTGATGAGGTTGTCGTCGGCGTCGTAAGAGAAGGTGGCGACATTTCCAAGCGCGTCTGTGACGCGAGTGATATTGCCACGATCATCGTACTCGTAAAGAGTCGACGCGCCGTCATCATCGGTGACCCGCTCCTCGCGCCCGGGTATATCGCGCTGGAACGTTAGTTCACGCCCCTCGCTATCCGTTGTGCTGACGATACGGCCGGCGCCGTCATAAACGTTTCTCAGAACACTACGCCCAGCGGGATCGAGAACGAAGATCAGATTGTGGTTGTCGTCATAGCCGTAGCGCGCCGTATTCCCTCTGGCGTCCGAATGCGCGACAAGGTCACCACCGGCTGAGTAAACGTAAGACTGGGTGTTGCCCTCGGGGTCAGTGATGGAGGTGATCCGCCCGGACGGATCTCTGGCAAACTCAATAGAACGACCCGAGGAGTGTGTGATGCCATCGGCATCGATGGACAGGGTGTTACCGTTACGGTCGGTAATGGACTCAACGCCAAGGTCCCGATTCAACACGACCTCTGTGCCGTTGACCGCTGTGTAGACGTAACGTTCGGGGTCGTAAGTTTCCCCCGTAACACCCGTGGTCAGCGTCACCGGCCCAGGCTGCGAGTCGATAATGGAGACCGTGTTGTCACCCAGGGCCCTGAGCGTGCCGTAGGTCCCGGGTCTCGGCACGAAGCTCACGGTCTGGGCGAGGGGAGGAAATGGTACAATCGGAGATTGCGACGGTGAAACGCGGGCATCGAAGGTCTCCAGGCGGCCGTCTGGCAGAGCGATGGCGACGCTATGGATATCGCTCTCCAGGAGCGTGAACGTCAAGCCGGCACGCTGAACCTGCCAACCCGTTCCAATCGGGCGATTTCGACTCAACTCAATGCTATCGAGGCCCAATCGCCAACCGACACCGAAGTCCTTGCTTCGCTTATCGAGAGTGCTGTAGCTGCGGGTGATCTTCAGCGGGACGCCGCCCACTGGCAGGTCAAGGTCTACGAATTGCAGATCGTAATTACCGACTTTCAGCTGAGAATCCACCAACACCGTGGTGCTGTCTTCACTGACGTTCCCCCCGCCATCGAATACCTGCAGGCGAAGCGTGTAGAGGCCATTGAGCAGCGTGGTGGGATCGAAGTCGCCCAGCGACGCGGCGCTGGCCGTGCTCGCACCTTCCGCGAAGATGACGAAATCGTCCTCGCCGGCATAGCGATAGGCGAGTTCCCAGCGCAAGAGGTTGGCATCGAGAACCGTGCCAGTGACTGTAGTTGGCGCGGTCAGCGCATCGCCATCGCCAGGGGTCAGAATGCGCGCGATCGGGGCCGCATCATCGTCGACGCGGTCGAGCACCGTGAAGGCCGCACTGCCCGTCACCCCGTCCAGCGTCGCCTCGGCGGTGAAACTCCCGGCGTCGGCCGAGAGGAAGGTCGGGCCGCGCGTCCAGGCGACCGCGCTGGTCAGATCCTGCGCCGTACCGTCCTCGAAGATTCCCACGGCACGCATTGGCTGAGGCTCACCGGTAATCAGTCGTTTGCTGGCGGGCGTGACTTCAATCGACGCCAGGACCTTGTCACCGTCGATGCCGTTGCAGCTCTGGTCGATGCCATCGCCCTCAATCTCCGGCGCGGCCGGGTAGACCGTACTGTCATCGTCGTTGCAGTCGCCCTCGTTGGGCGTGAAGCCGTCATCGTCATCGTCCGTGTCCAGGGCCGAGGGGCCGCTGGACAGGGTAACGCGCACGGACGCACCGAGGTCCGCCACCGCACCCGCGGGTGGTTCCTGCGTCAATACCTGGCCCGCGGGTACCGCGGGATCCGAGCGCCGGAAGCGGGAGCCGAGCAGCAGACCCGCCGCGGTCAGCGTACTCTCCGCACCGGCCTCGCTCTGGCCGACCACGTCCGGCACCTCCACGGGGTCACCGACGGTCAGGGTATAGATCTGCGCCGCCGCGAGGCCCAGGGTGTCGGTCACGGTGATCGACACGGGGTAGTCGCCGCTGGAATCGGGGTACCAGTCCACCAGCCCCGTCGCGGGATCAATAGTCATACCGGCAGGACCGTTCAAAAGCTCGAAGGTGAAGCTGTCGCCCGGGTCGACGTCGACCACCAGCGGCTGATAGCGGTAGCCGATACCGGCGCTGGTCGCGTCATCCGGATCGCTGAGGAAGAAAGGCGGATTGCCGTTGGGCCGCAGCTCGATATTCACCGTGGCGGGCGCCGAGTCGAACACGCCATCGTTGACCCGATAGGTAAAACTGTCCCGCTCGGGTGCGAGAGGGTCAAGATCCGGAACGATGCGGTTCCAGTAGTTACGTCCCGGCTGCAGCCAGTGGGGCTCGAGGCTCGTCGGCAGGCTGCCGTCGACGTTCACCCAGGTGGGCTGCACGTTGGTCTGGGAGCGGATCGGTCGACCGGGTGGGAAAGGTTCGCCCGGAAGATTGTCCCAGATTTGCAGGGAGTCGCTGCCGAGCAGCCTGTCAAAATTGCTTACGATTTCAACGCTGCCGTCACCATCGATATCGGCAATGGTGAGGGGCTCATCCATCCCGTTCTGGTAACGCCCTAGCGCCGGATCGACGATTGCCTCAATGATGCCGCCGCTTGCCCCATTGATAATGTACAGACCCGCATCAGCGTCGCCGTTGCTGATAGTGGCGTCCTTGAAATGCACAAGCTCGTCGATACCGTCGCGATCGAGATCCAGCGCAACCGGGCTGGAAGATCTGCCAAACGTGGGAGTTTGGGCCGCAAATTCCGTCTGACTCCAGAGCGGCTCGCCATCTGAATCGAAGGCGCGCAGGGTAAACAGGCCGTCGCCATCTCCCCAGTTGAGTGTGACCAGTTCCGGGAAAGGATCGCCATCGAGCTCGGCAAGTGTAAGGTCCGACTGCCCGGCGGATAGCTGACGGGAGTTGTAGGACCGACGCCAGACCTCACTCCCGTCGTGATTAAACAGATAGTAGTGTGTGGTGTCGAAGCCAACGATCTCCGGGAACGCATCGTTGTCAAAGTTACCAATGGCAGCGGTAAACAGGGCGTTGCCGTAGAGCTCGAAGCCATCGGCCGCTATTGTTCGTTCGACCGGCAACTCAAAGAGCAGCCTGCCCTCGTGGTCGATGACCAGCTGATTCCAGATGATTTCTGTATCGCCATCCATATCGAGATCGACGATGGCCGCCCCCCTGGAATGGCTGCTGGGGTACGTGACACCGCCGATGTACTCCCAGAGGACTTCCCCGGTGCGGCCGTCCCAGGCGACGACCGCGTTACAGGACGTGTTCTGTCGGACGGCGCGACAAGTGCCGGCCGGTAGCCCCGCTGGACTGACATTCGCATAAGCGTGAAGCAGTTCGGGGGCTCCGTCGCCATTGAGGTCTACGGCTACCGGGCTGGCGAGGACATGATCGCTTGTAAAGCCAACAACAAAGCCTGGGCGAGCACTCAGGCCGGGACCCCGCGCAGTCGGGTCGAGGTCATCAGCCCAGCCCTCTACTCCGCTGCCGTCAAGGTTGAAGGCCATCAGTCGAATGTCTGATGCATCAGGTCCCGGATCCGGTATGACGCCGAAACGGGAATACGCCGCGACGACCTCAAGCTCAGGGTCGTCATCGAGATTCACCAGGGTGACCAACGACCTAAAACCAGGTTGCCCGGAGTCAGCCGGGATGGGGTTATTGACGGCGCTGCAATCCGTGGGGTCGACGATGAAGATACCGGACCCGAGCACCGTATTCGAAAACCCGACGAGCTCTACGTCACCATCGCCGTCAACATCGGCTGCGGAGGCAGTGCCAGCACCCGTCACGAAAACCGCAGGATCGGTCTCACATTTAAGCTCGAGCCCGATGGTGATGCCCCCGGGCGCGGTTGGCGTGTAGCTGAAGCTGCCATCGGCATTGAAGCTGTCGATGGTCCCGAGGGTCGGGTCGGACAGGCGAGCGGCACTCAGGGCGTCCTCGTTCGGATCCGTATCGTTCTGGATCACGCCGTCCGGTGCCGCGATCGTGAGCGTCTCGCCCTTGCGCGCGATGTAGACGTCGTCGACGGCCACGGGCGCCGCGTTGAGCGGCGTCACCGTGATAACAAAGCTGCCAAAGTCACTCGCCCCCGCCGCGTCCGTGACCTGTACAACCACGTCCGCCGGACCCGGCTGGTCGGCCTGCGGCGTCCAGCTCAACGCACCCGTGCCTGAGTCGATCGTCATACCCGCCGGGCCATTGACCAGCGCGAAGGTCAGCGTATCGCCCGCATCCGCATCCGTGGCGCTCGCCTGTGCCGCCAGCGGCGTGCCCACGGGCAGTGCCTGGTCTGCCGGCACCGTCAGCTCCGGCGGCGCATTGGCAGGGGGCGCCGTCGGCAGCACTGTCACGTTGATGCTGAAGCTCGCCTCGCCCGTGCGCGCCGTGTTATCCGTCACGCGGATCGACACCGGGTTGGGGCCCACATCGGCGGTACCCGGCGTCCAGGTCAGCACACCGTTCGTGTTGACGCTCAGACCCGCGGGGCCGCTGATGAGTTCCCAGCTCTGCGTCGCCCCCGCATCCGGATCCGCCGCAAACAGGTTCATCTCGAAAGCGATCCCGGCGGGGATCGAACGATCCCCCGGGCCGAGGATGATCGGCGCCGTATCACCGGGCACGAAGGGGATCTGCGAGCACACCGTGTCCAGCACGTTGATAGTGCTGTCCCCGTTGCAATCCCCGTCGCCCGGCAGAACGCCGCGCTCCAGGATACGCTCCACGATCAGGCGCACGTCCTCGGCATCGATCACACCGTCGCCGTTGGCGTCACCGGGCAGGGTCTGGGCCTGCGGTGCCTCCGGCGTCAGGGCCAGCAGCGCCACCGCCAGGGGCAGCAGGGCCTTCAGCGTGCGTCGGCCGGCCAGGCCCGCGGTGGTGAGCACAAGGGCAATCAGCGCCGCGAAGCCCCAGGCCGGCAGGGCGGGGATCGCCGTGGGCGGCGGTGGCGTGACACCCCCGAGCACCGTTACGCTACCGGGCGTCAGTGAGACCGGCGCGATCGGCTGGGCACTGGCGTCGGAGATCACCACGCCGGAAAAACTCAGGGGGGTCGTCCCCGCCGCCGCCGTGGCCAGAACCGCCAGGTTGATCGTGGCCAGCACCCCCGCACCCAGCGCCGTGACCGGCGCCGCGGTGATCACGACCCGATCGCGCCCGGGGCTGATGGGGTTGCTGGCAATGCTGTGATCACCGGTCAGCGCCGCGCCGCCGTTGACCGTACCCAGGGTGAGGACCGCGGGGTCGTACAGAACGTCGAACTGCAGCGCCACCGCCGAGCCGTCCGTAGCGATGCTGGCCGTGAGGTTACCGCTTTCGCCGGGGCTCAAGACGGCGTCACCGAGCGCCAGGGAGACCTGGGCCTGCGCGACGGCGCTGAGCAGGCTGCCCAGCAGGGCAAGGGCGGCGAGCGCAAGGCGCGACGGGCGGGAAAAAGGCATGGACAAATCTCCGACGGGTTGCTCGGGCGGGCCACAAAAACATGGGTAGCCTGGTGTGCGTACGCGCATCCGTGACGAAAACTGGCTCATCGGATGGCGCGCACCCCGCAGGGAGTGGGACAAAAACGAAGGCGTCGCCGCATTTCTGCGGCGATTCTGCGCGCCGGTTCACCTGATTCAGGGCGTTATCGCGTCAGCGGCGACGCGACACGGGCCGCTCCTGGCCTGGCGGAACAACGAGAGGTCCTCTCTGCCGCTGCTGGTTACGCTCGGAGCCCGCCAGCCCTCGTTGTATCAGGCTCGCACCGCACTAACCACAACCGAGGCCGGCGAGCTTCGCCGCGACGTCTCATTGGCCCCCGGCTTGAGCTGCTGCCAGCCATTTCGTGAACTGGGCCGTGTATCGCGACTCCCGCCTGTCGGCATCATGCTCGAACTCCGCCACAACGGCTTCAAGAACCGTCAGCGCCTGTGCGCGAAGCTGTGGATCATCGCTGACAAGCAGCTGCGCCCGTGCCAGGGAGCCGCGCGCGAGCCGGCGATACATCGAATCCGCTTCCCGATAGCGCGGCAACAGTTCGTTTGCTGTTTCCAGATAGGGTAGCGCCGCCTCCGGGCGCTGCATTTTCAGAAGCAGGCGTCCGATGTTGAGGCGCTGAAAAGCGGCGGAGCCGGACTCAGGTCCAAACACGCGCTTGCGCACCTCGAGGGATTCGAGAAAAAAGGGCAGGGCCTCCGCGTCCCGCCCCTGCTGGGTCAGTACGTTGCCGTAGTTGTTGGTGGCGTAGGCGAGCTGCACGACGTCGCCGTCCTCGCCCCGGGCGCGCAGGCGATCGATGGCCAGGCGGTAGTACTGTTTCGCGGTTTCGAGCTCGCCGAGGCCATCGTGCGCGTAGCCGAGGTTGCTCAGCATTGCACTGTAATCGGGCGATTCGGGCGCCAGCGCCACAGCCCGCTCGAGATGACCGATCGCGCGCTCGTACTGCCCGGTGTAGCCCAGCACCACAGCGATATCATTGTGCAGATCGGCCCGCAGCTGGACCTCGTGGGCCGGTGTCAGGCGGTCGATCAGCGCCTGATAGCGCGCTATCGACGCCCCGTAGTCCTCCCGCTCGCTGGCGAGCCAGGCGAGCTCGCTCTCGGTACGCAGCCGCTGCTCGTGATCGTCCGGCAGTCGCTTATCAAGCAATTGCAGGGCACGCACGAGGTTGATTTCGGCGTTGTCGATATCCAGCAGCGCGAGCTGCACGCCGCCGATGCTCTGGCGCAGGGCCGCCTCCAGCAGGGGTTTGTCGGCGAAGCGGCGGTCAAGGCGCGCGCTCGCCTCGGCCAGGATATCGCGCACCCGCTTGTCGGCGCCGGCCTGCCAGGGGTCTGCCTCGGCCAGGACCTCATGCATGAAGCTGTTCATCGCCTCGGCCCGGTCGGCCTGGCGACGCGCTTCCTCGGCCTGCCAGAGCGCCAGGCCAAGACCGGCAGCAAGCGCAAGCATCGTGGCGGTGGTAGCCGTCAGCCCGCGCCAGTGGCGGCGGACGAACTTCTGCGTGCGATAGGCCGGCGACGGAGCGCGCGCAGACACGGGGCGGTGGTCGAGGCAGGAGCGCAAATCCTCGCGCAGCTCGGCCACGGAGCGATAGCGATCCCCCGGTACCTTCTGCAGCGCGCGGGCCAGGATCGCATCGAGATCGCCGCGCAGCCCGCGCAGCAGCTGCGGCCCCGAGCTGCGTCGCGCGGCGGCAATCGCATCCAGCGCTTTGCTGGCGGCGGCCGCCGTGCTGGCCGCCGGCGGCACACGGTCACAGATCAGCGTCTCGAGCTCTTCGCGCTTCAGGTCCCGCGTAATGCGGTAGGGAGGTTCGCCGGCGAGCAGGTTATACAGCAGGACACCGAGCGCATAATTGTCCGTGGCGGTACTGATAGCGCCCGAGCGCAATTGCTCCGGCGCGGCCGTGGCCAGGCTCAGGCGACGCTCTTCCGGCGCCTCGTCCAGAGGTTCTCCGAGCAGGCTGGCAATGCCGAAGTCGAGCACCTTGACCTGACCGCGACGGTCGACAAGGACGTTGCCGGCCTTGAGGTCGCCATGGATGATCAGGTTCTGGTGCAGGTAGGCGATGGCGTCGAGCACCTGGTCGAAGAGGACCAGGCGCTCGGCGATCGTGAGACAGCGACGATCCGCCCAGCTGTCGATGGCCTCGCCATCGATGTAATCCATGGCCAGCCAGGGCCGGCCCTCCTCCGTCGTACCGCCATCGAGGAGCCGGGCGATGTTCGGATGCTCGAGGCCGGCGAGCAGTTGGCGCTCGCGCGTGAAGCGCTCGACGAGGTCCGCCGACTCGAAGCCGACCTTGACCAGCTTGAAGGCGGCCCGCTGTTGAAAGTCCTCGCCGACGCGTTCGGCGCGAAACACGCTGCCCATGCCGCCGGAGTGCAGCAGCGCCTGCAGGTGCCAGGCCCCGATGGTCTCGCCCTCGAGGGCGGAACCGAGCAGGTCAGGCACCAGTTCGACGGCTTCGAACAGGGCGGGTTCTTCGAGAAAGCCGCCGCTGGCCGCGGCGGCATCGATCAGCGAGGCCAGCTCCCGGCGCAGGTCCGGATCCAGGGCGGCGAGAAAAGCGTCGCGCTCGGTTCCGGCATCCAGCGCCAGCGCCTGCTTGAGTAGCTCGGGCAGGCGTTCAGGGTCCACCGGATGCTGAGTCTGCACCGGACAGACGGCGGTGCAGCCAGGCACGGGCCATCACCCAGTCCCGCTTGGCCGTCGCCGTGGAGACGCTCAGGTGCTGTGCCGTTTCTTCAATGGAAAGCCCGCCAAAATAACGCAACTCGACGAGCCGCGCCTGGCGGGGATAGGCGCTGGAGAAGTCATCCAGCGCCGAATCGAGGTCGAGCAATTCGCTGGCCCGCGACTCGGTCATGGCCTGGCTCGGCAGAGCCTCGGGCGCCGCGTCGAGCGAAACGGCCTCGCGGCGGCGGTCGCGCTTGTCTGCAAGGCGCTTCCGCGCTGCATCGAGCAGAATGCGTCGTACCACCGTGGCGGCGAGGGCGAAAAAGTGCTGACGATCCTGCCACTCGACGTTGCTTTGCTGCGCCAGGCGCAGGTAGGCCTCGTTGACGATATCCGTGGCCTGCATGGTAATTGAACCGGCGTCACCATTGAGGCCCGAGCGCGCAATGCGCCGAAGCTCATCGTAGATGAGAGGCACGACCTGCACCTCCGCGTCCCGGTCGCCGGCGGACCAGGACCTGAGAAGAGCGGTGATGTCGGCTGTCTGGGTAGCGGTGGCCACAGTGAAACGTCATCAGACTCCGGAGTCTGTCCATAATAGCGGAAAGGTTCATTTTTAAAAGCCATACCGGCAAAGGGCTAAGCACCGCGGGAATTCCGATGGCTTTTTGGCATGAATCGTGTCGTCAACCGGTTCTGGGCTGTCGATTTTCATCACGCCGACCCTACCGCCGGGAAGACGATTCTCCAGCGTCCAGCGGCGTCCGATACCGAGGTAGCCCTAAAGACCGGAATCCGACCGTCGTCCCGAGCATAAGTCGCAGCCGACAGCAGGAAGAGCATCAAGGCAGAAAGAAAACGCTCCATGCTGCCAGTTTCAAACCGGGCGTCAGCAAAGTACCCTACGTCGAACATGCCGGCAAAGCAGCCGCCTCTTTCAGCGCAGCAACGAGCGTTGACTGCAGTGGCCCGGAAGGCGTCAGAATGCGCACATGCGTCCCCTGCAACCCACGAGAGCAAGGAAACAATCATGGCCCGATCAGCCCGCTGCCTGCAAAAACTCGCAGTGCTCAGTGCTTTTTTCACCCTGCCGCTGTCGGCGCTGGCCGACGGTCAGCTTGACCGTTTCGAGGCACTGTCGGAACGCTCAAATGCAATCATGATGGACATTATGGTCAGGGAGTACGTTGCGATGGGGGCCGATGCTGACGCTCTTCGGGCCGCGACCCCGGACGTCAAGTGGGATGGCGCCTACCGCGCGGCAGGCCAATGCGTGCTGGACAGCTACCGGGAGATCATTGGCAGCTCCGGCGTCAACGACATGCTCGACGAGATGGAAAAATTCGTCGAGTCTCTCGATGGCGACGCTTCAACGCTTGATGACCTGGCCGAGTTAGGCGAAACAGACTGGGTCAAGGGTGTTTCCACCGACCAGCAGATCGCCATTTCGCAGGAATGCGGGACGATAGAACTCGACCGGCAGCGCATGCGGGACAGTGGCCTGACAAACGTTCTCAACGAGATTTTCTCCAGCCTTGAGGAGACCGAGCAGGAATAGGAGACAATCCACGAGCGTGCAAGCAACCAGAAGGAGTCAACCATGAGCATTATTTCCTGGATCGTACTGGGCCTCATTGCGGGCGTTCTCGGCAAGTGGATCATGCCGGGCAAAGACCCCGGCGGCTGGATCGTGACCATCGCCCTGGGCATAGGGGGTGCCTTCGTCGGTGGTTTCCTCGGCAGCTTCTTCGGCCTGGGCACGGTCGGCGGCGGCATCAATGTCGGCAGTGTGATCACCGCTACCGTCGGCGCCATTGTCCTGCTGGCAATCTACCGGATGATCAGGAAGTAACGGGTTGGTCAATCGGCCAGTGCCGGGAGGCGCTGCCTTGCCGGAGCCGCAGAGCCCCTGCCGCCGGCGCTCAGCTTGCAAGCCCAGATCACAAGGCTGCGACTCGCGCGGAAGTCTGCTAACTTAAACGCTCCATCAACAGGAGTCGAACCATGGATCTGCTCGCCACCGGCGCTCAACTGCTCTCCTCCCGCCTCGGCCTCAACGTCGAGACCGATACTATCGCCAATGCCCTGCAAGGTCTCCTGGGAGACGGCGCAGGCAACCTGGATATCGCCGGCCTGGCCAGCCGTTTCGCCGCCAGCGGCGGGCTCCAGGACGCCCTGAACTCCTGGCTCGGTGACGGCGAGAACGCGCCGATCTCGGCGGATACCATTCTCGATGTACTCGGTCGCGGCGACGTGGCCTCGTTCGCCGGCCAGGTCGGCACAGATGCGGAGACGGCAGCGAGCGGGCTCTCGGACGTGATCCCGCAGCTGCTGGACAAGGCCAGCTCGGGCGGCGAGTTGCTGTCGTCGCTCGGCGGCGCGGAGGGGCTGCTGGGCATGGCGAAGTCGTTCCTGCGCTAGGGCACCGCGCCTGTCTCGCCGTCCCCGCGCTATCACGGCAGCCCGTGGTTTCAGGGCGCGGCGGGCAGGTCGGCTATCGCCTTGCGGACCGCACCGCGCACCGCATCGTGGTCGATGCGGTTGGCGTCTTCGACCACCATGCTGATCTGTGCACGCCACAGCACCTCAACCGTGCCCGCGTCCAGAAACACCAGCTCCAGCTCCGCGGTCTCGACCGGGCCACTCAATGCTTCTGCATTGTCGGCGGAGGCGCCGTCTATCTGGCGGTTGACGGAGCTGCCGTAGAGCATGTCGTTGGAACCACCGTAGGATAGCTGACCTTCATTGAAGCCGGGCGCAGCGATGTACTCGATCAGGAATTCGGCTTCTGACCGGTCGACGCGCCGATAGCCGAGCTCCGCCATCTCCGCTTCCACGCCCGCGCGTATCGAGGGGCTCTTTTGCGCCAGCATATCCTTGCTGAAGGTCGTCCGCGACGGCGGTTCACTCCGCCAGGCGTAGCGCGCATAGCCGGTACGCGCGAAGGGTTCCGTGGCGGCCGATATCACGTCCACGCCGCTGCAGCCGAGCATGAACGCAAGGCAGGCCGGCAGCAGCAGGCGGACGCTGGAACCAACCAGGCGCGGGCATTGGCTCTCGATACCCATAACGCGATCTCCTCAGCACGGGCCGGGGAAAGCATAGTGCAGGCCAGGTGGAATTTACACCACGCGCTTTCTGGGGCTTTTCAATGGCGCAGACGGGGTCGAGACGGACCGCGCCATACGGCTGGCGGCGGCGCCACTCCTGCATGGAACTGTCTCCGATGGTCGTGCCGGCGTCCTGCGGCCCCATCACGCCCGTCGTGACTGGTACACTCCGCCAGATGAAATCATCCCCAACCGCAGCCAACGTCAGGAACCGGGTCCTGTTCCAGTCACGGCGCCTGAGCGTCTACCTCGTGCACTACGCCCGGGGGCACCGCATCATGCCCCATATCGACATGGTGTCCGAGGGGCGGCTCTACAAGCTCAATTGCGTGCTGGTGAAGCCGAGACGCGGGGGTGTGTTCTCCTGTGAGCACAGTATCTTCGACTTCCTCGGACGTCTCGTACTCTTTCGGCCCGATCTCTACCGGCACCAGGTGTCCAGGATCGAGGACGGCAACCGCTGGCTGCTCAGCGTGGCACTGTCGTTGCGCTGAGCAAGGCAGGGACGCTGCCCTGGCGGTGACCTCCGTGTTTATCCTGCGCAGCCTTCACGCCGACAATAACCCATGACCTTCGTCCTCGCCCTGCTGCCCGTTGTCGCCATTGTCTCCATCGGGCATTTCCTCGCCCGGCGCGGCAGCCCCCCGACGGAAGGCTGGCGGGCCATCGAGCGGCTCTGCTACGTCCTGCTCTTTCCCTGCCTCATCATCCGTGTGCTGGCGAGCGCGCCCTTCGAACAATCACCGTGGCCGCTTGCAGCCGCGTTGATCGGCGCGCAGCTGGTCATGGCCGCCGTGGGACAAGGCGCGCGCTTCTGGCCGGGCATCCGGCGTGCCACCATCGGCAGCATCATCCAGTCCAACGTGCGCTGGAACACCTTCGTCGCGCTATCCCTGGCGGGTACGCTCTATGGCGACGAGGGCGTCGCACTCACGGCAGTCGCCGCCGCGGCCATGATCCCTACTGCGAACGTCATTTCGATCCTGGGGTTCAGCCAGTACGGTGACCGGGAAATCCGGCGACATCCCTTCCTGGAGCTGCTGCGCAATCCCCTCGTCCTCGCCTGCCTGGTCGGAGGGCTAATCAATGTCACTGGCCTCGCGATACCCGCGGTGATCGACCGGGTGCTGGAGACCCTCGCCGCGGCAGCGCTTGCCCTCGGTCTCCTCGCAGCGGGCGCGGGGCTGGATCCCGGCGCGCTCCGGCGCTCCGGCGTACCCACGCTGTGCTGGTCCCTGGTGCGCATCCTCGGCCTGCCAGCCGTGGCGATCGTCATCGCCCGGGGCCTCGGCATTGACGGCGTCAGCCTTGCCGTCATCGCCATTGCCGCCGCGACACCCACGGCCACCAACGGTTACATCCTGGCCCGTCAACTCGGCGGCGATGCGCCCTTCATGGCCAACCTGATCGCCACCCAGACGGTACTCGCGGCGATTACCATGCCGCTCGTCATGTGGGGCTTCGGCCTGCTCTGAGGCAGACGCTCAGGCCAGTTCATAGCCCTCGCGCGGGAAGTGAACGTGTACGGTGCCCAGGCGGTCACTCTCCCGCGCAAGGATATAGCGCTCGCCGGTGGCGGCGACCAGGGTGCCGGTAACGCCGATGCGCGCGTAGTCATCGGGGGCAATCGTGACCTGGCTGCCGATCGCCTCGTGCGCGCCCGGATCGCCCGGGAGTGCCCGCGGGCTGCTTTCCCTGGCCTCCGCCAGGGCCTGTTCCGGTGTCATTTCCCGGCGCTCGCCATGGCCCAGGGATCCCATGCGATCCAGCCAGGCACGCACCGCGGCGTAACGTCCGAGCGTGACGGCGCCGCCGACACTCTGCGCGAGCCAGATCGGGTGATAGGCACAGAAGTCGGCGTAGCCGGGCTGTTCTCCAGCGAGGCAGTCGCGGTCTGACAGGTGCGCATCGAGGTCGGCGAGGAAGGCATCGAATAACCGGCCCGCTTCCGCGCCTTTGGGCGGCTGGGTGCTCGCCCCTTTCATCATCCCCGTTCGATCGCGGATGAAGCGGAGTGTGCCCAGCGGGCCCGCGGAGGAAAGCAGCCTGCCCAGCAGTTTGAGCGGCGGCGCGGAGGTGATCGCGGCGAAGAACACGTCGCCCTCCGCCCGCGCGGCGAGCGCCTCCGCGCCGGGGTCTGCAATCGTCGGCGCGAGTTCTCTGCGCCCGGTAAGGGCCGCGACCTCCGTAGCGATCAGTGCGCTGTCACAGAACACATCGGCGCCGACATGTGCCACGGGAATACGCCGATAGCCGCCGGCCAACGGATCGACGTCCGGCCGCGGCGGATAGGGCGATGTCAGGACAGAACCCCAGGCCTGCCCGGCAAGGCCGAACATCGCACGGATCTTTTCGGCGTAGGGTGACGCCTCGTAATGATGCAGGAAAAACGTAGTGCCGCTCATGAATTACCTCGCCGATTGCATGCGCGGCCCCTGGCCCGGCGCCGCGTGAATGCCGGTAGCGGGCCACCGGCGACCCG
>JAOXNT010142442.1:0-10352 GCA_028565815.1 Cletocamptus dominicanus | reverse complement strand
AGGAAGGAGAAAAGAATCTATTGGTCTTTTCACCGGCTTTTGTGGCAGATTGCCTGGAGACAACCATAGAAATTGGGTATGAATACAAAGAAGAATTTGAAGAAGAGGGGGGAGAAAAATTGGACTTAGTAGAAAGTCTAAACGAAAACCCGCAATGGATACAAGCCGTGGCTGATATGATAGAAGATGCTTAATGCAGATTAATTATTCCAGTAATAGTCTAGCAATAAGACAAAAGGAACTAACAAAATAAAAGAATCAAATCGATCCCAAAAACCTCCATGACCCGGCAGTAGTGATCCGGAATCTTTTATGCCAAATTTTCGCTTGATGGAAGATTGTACAAGGTCTCCCATCGAGCCAAATAACCATACAATCAATCCTACGGCAATCCACCAATAAAAAGGTCTGACATAAGTGTATTTTCCGATCAATATGGCTCCTACCATAGTCAGTGCACATGCTCCTAGAAAACCTTCTACTGTTTTCTTGGGGGAGACTCGGGGTAGTAATTTGGTTTTACCTATTTGACTCCCTACAATGTAGGCTCCGGTATCACTTAGCCATACCAAGAAGATAAGACCCAAAACAAGAGTCTTGGGATCGATCATTCCTTGTATTTCTTTGGCAAAAATACCTAGAGGAATGGCTATATAGAAGATATTAATAATAGAGCCATACCTTGTATGATCTAGAAATCGCTCTGCTTTGAATACACCGGTAATGAGTAGCAGTGCTAGGAGTACACTCAGGATAAGGAAAATCGGGTATTGCTCTCTAGGTAAGTACTGTATCACAACAAAAATAAGTCCCACACTCACCCCATAAATACCTAGGTATCTACCATGGACCGTTTTCTCATACTCAAAAGCACAAGTAACCCCTATAATAGATAATAAGGCATAAGTAGTTGTTTTACCGCCTAAAATGAGTCCTATGACAACTATGGCAAAAATAATAGCCGTAATTCCTCTTTGTAAAAAACCTGATGTTGGCACGCTGGTAATTCGTTTTATTAATCACAAGATAGGAATTAAGGTTTGAATCAAAAATGCATATCATGCTTTTTATAAATTATTACAAAGAGACATGAAAACATCTATGGATATCACATGGTAGAGAATAATGATATCATTATCACTGAAAAATTACCCCAATAAATCTATTTTTGTTTTTAAAATTAAGAGAAATGGCAAATACTCAATTAAGTGTTAATCTCAACAAAGTAGCCTTGATTCGCAATAGTAGAGGAGCAAATTATCCTGATTTGGTAAAGGTAGCCCAAGATTGTGAGTCTTATGGTGCACAAGGGATTACCTTACATCCCAGACCTGATGAGCGGCATGCTCGCTACAGTGACATCCCTCAGATGAAAAAGATTGTAAAGACAGAACTGAATGTCGAGGGATACCCCAGCAATCGGTTTATAGAGATGATTTTGCGAGAAAAACCTGATCAATGCACGCTGGTACCTGATGGTCCTGATGCATTGACTTCTGATGCAGGCTGGAATACGATAGAGCACTCTGATTTTCTCACTGACATCTGCCGTGAAATACGGTCGGCCGGAATCCGAAGTTCAATTTTTATAGATCCTGATCCCAAGATGGTAGAAGGGGCAAAAAAAATAGGAGCAGATCGCATAGAATTGTACACAGGACCCTATGCCCATAACTTTGCGGAGAATAGAAGGGAAGCCATAAAAAACTATCGTATTGCTGCCAAAGAAGCGAGAAAGATTGGCATAGATGTAAATGCTGGCCATGACCTCAATCTAGAAAATTTATCCTATTTTATCAGCGAGATACCCTGGGCCAAAGAAGTATCCATAGGTCACGCGCTGGTCTGTGATAGTTTGTATTATGGATTAAAAAATACCATCCACCTCTACTTAAATAAAATAAAAAATGCCTAATGCTATTTTTTAGAAGATATGCAGGGATTTTATTACTCAATTGGAACAGTATTTTATTGATAAAAATTAAACAGAATATTATTATTTTGACAACAAAAAGTTAAGCCGAAATTGTCCTTGTTAGGCATCTATTTGTTTTATGTTATGATTGTTTTAAGATTTATTTAATATATTTGCTTCTAGTTAGGTAATGATAAAACTATAAACTGTCTTTTTTATTCATACAGGACATATTAGTTTTACTAGTCTCTGTATGGTTATAAGAAAGTCAGATTCGACTTATTTTACAATAAGAAGATATAGTTTCGTTTTTTCCTATCCAGTTTTGATAAACATTATTAAACTAATTAATTAAACTATGAAAAAACTAACCGTTTTACTGTTAGCGTTTTTTTGTGCTTTATCTTTTTCTATAGCACAGAAAACCATTTCCGGTACAGTCACAGATTCTGAAGGGCTTGCTCTTATAGGAGCCAATGTCTTAGAGAAAGGCAATCCAAGTAATGGTACCATTACCGATATTGATGGTAACTTTACAATTACTGTACCAGGAGACGCCGTCCTAAACATAAGTTACACCGGATACCAAACACAAGAAATCAATGTTGGAGAAACCAACTCTTTTGATATTGTATTGGTAGAAGGTACTTTGATTGATGAAGTAGTAGTAACAGCATTAGGGATTAAAAGAGATGAAAAGTCATTAGGATATGCTGTGACAAAATTAGATGGAAAAGAAATTTCTGATGCGAAAGAGGTAAATATTGTGAATTCCTTACAAGGTAAAATTGCAGGTGTTCAGATTGCTGGTAGTCCATCTGCCTTAGGTGGTTCTTCTAGAATAACCATAAGAGGAGCAAACTCTTTTCTTGGTAATAATCAACCATTATTTGTTGTGGATGGTATTCCGATTGATAATGGAAGTCTAGGTGGTAGTGCAGATCAAGCAAATGGTTTCGGAGGCTCTCTTGCTTATGATTATGGAAATGCTGCCCAGGATATTAACCCGGAAGATGTAGAATCAGTCGTTGTATTGAAGGGAGCGTCTGCCACAGCTCTATATGGACAAAGAGGAGCGAATGGAGTAATCCAGATAACAACTAAGAGTGGAAGAGGAAAGAAAGGATTGGGAATAGAGGTTAATTCTCAGACCAATTTTGATCAAGTAAGAAACTTGATACCACACCAACAACAATATGGGGGAGGAGACATTGCTGGTACTCCATCCGGATTTTACGAAGTGATTCAGGACGGTGTTACTTACCTTACCCCTCAATACAGTAAAGATGGAGCCTGGGGACCAAAGTATGATCCCAATGTTATGGTACGACACTGGGATTCATGGGATCCTCAAGATCCTAATACTTATAAAGAGACAAGACCTTGGGTTGCTCCAGAGAATGATTATACCAAATTCTTTGAGACAGGGGTTACGAGGACAAATAGTGTTACATTTACCGGAGGTAATGATCTAGGGTCTTTTAGATTGGGACTGACAAATCTTGATGGAACGGGAACCATGCCAAATAGTTCTATAGGAAGAAACACCATTTCTCTAAAGAGTGATTATGATATTCACGAAAGAATAAATGTATCATTCAATGGTAACTATACCAGGACAAAAGGAGAAGGTCGTAATGTCACAGGTTATAACAATGGAAATCCTATGCAAGCTTTCACTCAGTGGTGGCAAACACAGTTGGATATAGAAAGGTTAAAAAATGCTTATAACGTAGATGGGACACAAAAGACATGGAACCCTATTGGTCCTATTGTAGATGAAAATAATAATTTAATTAGGTTTGAATCAAGACCAAATTTCTTTGACAATCCTTATTGGGTAAGAGACAATTATTTACAAGAAGATGTCAGAAATAGAATGATAGGAGGTGGTAATATAAGCATAGACTTGGGAAGAGGATTTACCGCTTCTGGTTTCATTGGTACGGATTGGTATCAAACAAGTGCAATCGCTGGTATTCCTCAAGCTTCTGTAGAATTGGGTGTGTACAGTGAAAATGAAGTAAGGTTTCAGGAGACTAATATGGAAGCAAGACTTAGTTACGAAAATGTATGGGACAAGTTTTCTGTAAATGCATTTGTCGGAACGAATAGAATGAGACAAATACGCAGAACTTCATCAATAAGTACTAATGGAGGTCTAAGTCTAGAAGGTTTCTTTAATATTGACAATAGTGCAAGTCCTCCATTATTTAATTCATTTGAGCGTAATTGGGGGATTAATAGTGTTTTAGGGGCGGCTTCATTTGGGTATGATAACTGGTTATATTTAGATGTTTCGGCTAGGAATGACTGGTCTTCTACATTGCCGGATGGAAACAATTCATACTTCTATCCTAGTGTAACTGTATCGGGTATATTGTCAGAGTTGCCTGGATTTTCTTCATTAGGAGGTTTAGATTTTCTAAAAATAAGAGGAAGTTTTGCTCAAGTAGGAAATGATGCTAATCCATATAGATTAACAGACGTCTACTCTGCAGTAACACCTGCGTTTAATGGTAATCCGCGATACGAAGTCCCTAATGGAAGGAATAATTCTAATCTAAAACCAGAACGAACTACAGAAATTGAATTTGGTGTTGATGCCAGATTCTTTAGTGGAAGAGTAGGTGTTGATTTAGCTTATTTCAATAGAAGTACAAAAGATCAAATTTTCTCAGTTCCCTCATCAGCAGCAACGGGCTACACATCAAGAATCTTAAATTCCGGAGAGATGAGAAACTCAGGATTAGAGCTACAACTTAATTTAGTACCTATCCAAACTCAAGACTTTAGTTGGTCAATTGGTCTAAATGTGGCAAAACTCAATAATGAAGTCGTAAGTCTGGCAGATGATGTAGAAAGTATCGCAATGGGAGGAACTTGGGCTGCAGACTTAAGAATACAAGAAGGGGTAAAATATATGGCTATTTATGGTCAAGATTATCAATATCATGAGAATGGACAACGCTTGATCAATGAAGATGGGGTATTTGAGTTTACACCTGGTAGAGTATTTCTAGGGTCCGCACTTGCAGATTGGACTGGAGGAATTAGCAGTGGTATCACTTACAAAGGAATAAGTATAAGTGGGTTGATTGATTTTCAATACGGTGGCTACATGCATTCTACTTCTCTTCAATGGGCTAAATACTCAGGTATGCACCCGGAGACAGTTGAGTATCAAGGTCAAACAAATATAAGAGAGAATGGGATGGTGCTAGATGGTGTTACTGCTGATGGTCAACCAAATTCTGTAGCAATTGATCCTCAGTTATATTATCAAACATATTGGAGGCGAGCTGCACCAAATGTTTACAAGTCTGACTTTGTGAAACTCAGAGACTTAAGAATTGGTTACACTATTCCTAATAGTATGGTGGAGAACCTTGGAATCAGAGATTTAAGAATTAGTCTAACAGGTAGAAACTTAGCAATTCTTTCGTCTGATATACCATTTATTGATCCGCAAGTTGTTACCACTTCAGGCAATAGACAAGGACTTGAGAATGCACAAGTACCGCCAACCAGAACTTATGGATTTAACATTTCTTTCAAACTATAAAATATAACTTGATAATTATGAAATATTTAAAAATAAATAAATTAATAGTTGTAATGACTATTGCTTTGGTTTTTGGAAGTTGTGGTGATTTGGAGGAATTGAATGTCGACCCTAATAACCCAATCGCTGTACCTGCTTCCAACCTTGTATCCCAGGCACAATGGGAATTATATGATCTTCAGCACAGTAGATTACTCAATGGAGAATGGGGACTGCTCATGGTACAACAATGGGCACAAAATGAGTATGCAGAAGAATCACGTTATTTGGTAGATGCGAATTCTTTTGATGGTGCGTGGAGCACAATCTATGCCGATGTATTGAAAGAGCTGAGTGTCGCAAAAACTCAGATAATTGAAAACACTGGTATACCAAGTGATGTAAAAGCGAATCAATTGGCAATAATTGATATTTCAGAGGTAGAAGCTTATAATATAGCTACCGATTTATGGGGAGATATTCCATATTCTCAATCTATTGATTCAGAAAATCCAAATCCTTGTTATGATTCTCAGCAATCAATCTACGGCGATTTACTTAGTAGATTAGATGCTAGTTTGAGTTCGATTACCGAAGGTGCTTCGTCTTTTGAAGGTGGTGACCTTATTTTTGATGGAAATATGAGTAAGTGGAAAAAACTAGGAGCTTCTCTAATGTTGAGATTAGCAATGAGGATTTCTGATGTTGATGCATCTACTGCAGGAGAGTATGTCACGAAATCAGTGAATTATGGAGTCATGGAGTCCAATGACGATAATGCTCTTTTCGTCTTTGGTGGTGACCCTAGTTTATCTAACCCATTATGGAGAGATGTAAATCTTGGGAATAGAGATGATTTTGCAGTTAGCGATGTATTAGTCAATACACTATCAAGTATGGGGGATCCAAGATTAGACATTTATGCTGGAGTTACTCCTGCCGGGATTATTAATGGTATGCCTTATGGATTACCGGATGCAGAGGCTTTTGCATTGAAAAGCACAACTTCTCGACCAAGTGAAACGGTAAGATCAGAAGACGCACCTCATGTTATAATGGATTATAGTGAAGTTTCTTTTTTAATGGCTGAAGCAATCGAAAGAGGATTTACATCTGGAGATGCTGCACAGTGGTATGCCAATGGAGTTACCTCTTCTATGAATTATTGGGGGATCACAGATGGCATTGATGATTACTTAGCAGCTAATCCATATGACGCAGCAAATTGGAAAGAGTCCATTGCTATGCAAAAATGGATTGGGTTTTATATGAATGGATTGCAGGGATGGGCAGAATGGAGAAGGTTGGATTATCCTAATCTTGAGCTTCCCGCTGCAGCTGCAAATGATGTTATCCCAGTAAGATTACCCTATCCTATTTCTGAAGATACCAGAAATGGAAATTGCTTGAGTGAAGTAACAAGTGATATTGATGATTTAAGTGGAAAGTTATGGTGGGACGTTAATTAAACTAAAATTTTATAGAGAATATACAGATAGAAAAATGGGAGGCTGATGCATAATAGCCTTCCATTTTTCTTTAATGGAAATTAATTCTAGTTAATTATTTTAGCTGTTCTCATAAAATCTATGAACTCGTTAATGATCTTAGGGTTTAAAGATTAGGAAGGAAAATATTCCTGCATTTATTATCTTTTTATTATGAAGTATTTGTTAGTAAGTATTTTTATTTTTTTCTTATTGTCGTGTGATGATGAATATGTAATTGAGGAGAAACCTGTAGTTGAAGATGTAAAGGACATGGAAGGTGATCAACAGTATCACAATAGAGATTGTGAAGGATTACAAATAAATAAAGATTATATTTATTCGAAAGGTAATGATACTTATCTATGGGGTGGGAGTGATACTTTAACCCATTTTAAAGTTAGTGATTGGGAATTTAAAGAATGTAATCTGAGATATGGATTAGGTAGAGAAGCATTTCCTGCATTGACTCAGCCAAAGTATGTGAGCATAGCTTCAGTTTTAGATAAATATGGTGATTTTGATAAGTGTATTGTGGTATATATGGCTAAAGAAATCAAAGTCTATCCTTACAAAGTAATGATTAATCATGAGATAATCAATGAGATTGCAAATGGCACTCCCATAATGATTGCTTATTGTGTTTTAGCTGATTTGGCGACGGTCTACGAAAGAACCTATTGTGACCAGACACTTACTTTTGCTTTATCGGGATATACTTATTACGAAGAAGATGTATGCAAGGGGTTAGAAGCCTTCGTACTATGGGATAGAGATACTGAAAGTTTATGGTGGCCTTTAATAGATAAAGGGGTAAGTGGATTTTTCAAGGATACTCCATTAGACAAATATAATGAAGGATTACATGAAACCCTTATTTGGAAAGAAATCAAAGAAACGTATCCAGAAGCTCTTGTTCTAGAAAGTGGTCAAGAAATGGAAGTGCCGATCAATTGGCCTTCATTGGATACTTCTTCTATTCTTTGCCATTGAAATTTAAGAAGGTTTTTGGATTTCTGACTTTATTGGTTCATGGTTATAATTAGAATGCATTAATCAGTCATTTTATAAATTTTACTTTTGGATTTATCTGATAAACTATTGTATAATGATGTAAGGACCTGATTTTGGGACAACTAACTTGTGGCTTTGTTATTGATTATCATTACATTAATATATTTTCGAAATGAATATTTACAAAGAATTTGGTATTTTTATGATAGTATGTCTGATAAAGCCTAGAAAACGACCATATAATGCGTTGAATTTTTCCCTTCAGCCGCTCGCTACAGTGAAATAATTTGTCTTGTGTATGGTGTTTTATAGACTTTCTACTACGTGATTTATACCAAACTTAGGTTAATAAAAAAGGAACTTATGAAATTTTATTTTCTATACACATTAGTTTTTTGTTTGATTTTCAATTATTCTCATGGTCAGGGAGCTTATATTCCCAATGATGTAAATGATTTGTTGAATGAGGCATCCTTGCGTACAAATTATAGTGTATTGAATTTTAAGAAAGGACATCCAATGATGTTTGATAAGTGGGTAAAAGCAGATTTAATTTCTATCTATGATATGGAAGTTCCTGATGTTAATTTTCAGTATGATTTAGAAAAAAACTATTTACTTGTCAAGCTCGAATCCAATGGAGATGTTCTAGTCTTGGAAAATAAATTTTTCAATGAAATACGAATCAAAGATGATAGAGAGTTATATTCTCTGAAAAGAGTAGATCCAAAAGATAACAGAAAATTTGTTAAAATACTTCTGGCAATTCCCGGCTTTGCTTTAATTTCCAGAGAAAAAGTAATCCCTTTCAAAAGTAATATCAAGTACCATGGTTATAAAGATAAAAACAAGAAGTACAAGAAAAAAGTAGAATATTATACCATTTCTAAGCATAAGGGGGCTGAACGAGTAAATATAAAAAAGTCAAAAGAGGTATTCGAACCATTAGAATCAGAACAGATTGCGTTATTGAGTAGCATAATAAATAGTCATGATATAAAACTAAAGAAAGAAGAAGACTACATGACACTACATAAACTATATAGTGAGAAAATGAAAGTTGAATAGTCTTTTGGATAATGAAAATAAAAGTCTACATAAAAATCTTATTATTAATAGAGTGTATTTTGATTTTGAGTTGTACTTCTGACCCAATTCTTATAGATAGAAATATAACAAAGCCAGTACAGCATAGTGTCTTTACTCATTATTTATCTGAAAGCGAAATTGTAGTAATAGGATCCGAAAAATTAAGATTTGCCAGTGCCTTCAAAATATCAGGTGAATCTAAAGGGTTAAAATTTGAGGATATACAAGGAGAGTATCCCCTCGTCATGCAAGATCAGAATGGAACGAAATATGACTTTTTTGGGTATGCAGAAAACTCGGATATTAAACTTGATCCAGTACTTTATTCTTTTGGCTATTGGTTTTCTTGGGCTTCTATCTATCCAGGAATTAATTTATCTGATCAAAATGAAATTCAAGTAAAATTAGATTATGAAATCCCTGAAAATTGGGAGATTTCTGTTGATTATATCTTTAGAGGAGCTAGTTATGATGCAATAGATGTCTTGTATGAGCCAGACTTTATAGAATTTGATCGTAAAACTGCGATAGACAATGGTTTTTATTTGGATGATCAAGATCTGGTGATTATTATTCCAGATGGTGAAAATGTGAAAGTATATCCTCATAAAGTTTTAAATTATCATGAAATAATTCACGATGTAGTAGATGAAGAAGAAATAGTTTTGACTTATTTTCCTTTTACAGCTACAACTAATGTATGGCAACGTAATGTATCTGGTGAGAGACTTGATTTTGGAAGTACAGGAAATGTATATAATAGCAATATCCTTTTATTTGATAGGCAGACAAATAGTATATGGTCGCAGATGCTAGGCAAATGTGTAAACGGGTTTTACCAAGGAAAATCTCCTCGTATAATGCCATACATAGAAACAAGATGGATTAATGTGAAAAATTGGTATAAGAGACCTCTAGTGCTTTCTCCTGATCTCGGGTATCCTTTTGACTATAGTACATATCCTTTTGGAGATTATGCTACAAATCCGAATAAATTTTTTTCGCCAAAAATATCTTTCCAAGATGACCGCCATCAAAGCAAAGATATAGTGTTTGGTCTGTCAGATGGCAAAGAGGCTATTGCGTTATTGCCTGAGGATTTTAAGTAAATAAAGAATTACTCTATGAAATAAAAATAGCCTACTTTTTGTTTCTCTTTCTTATAGAATTATATTTATTCAATGATAACAGATCACTTAAATAAATATTTAGATTATATAAGCCATGTCAAAAGATACTCAGACCACACCATCACCAGTTATCGCAATGACCTCTATGGTTTACGTGATTATCTGATGGAAGC
>JAOXNT010142220.1:0-10354 GCA_028565815.1 Cletocamptus dominicanus | reverse complement strand
TTTAGGATCTGCCGCCGTGGTGATACCAGCGGCTCTAGCGAACGATATTAAGCGCTTAATCATCGTATCCGTGAGCACCCCCTTATTATAGTCTTGCAAGATCAGGATGTCAATGGGCTGTGTTTGATGGAGCGCCTGGATAGGTCGCAGTAAGTCATCTATCTTCTTATACGGGGCAACGGACTCTCGGTCGACCCTTAGTAGATGCTGTTCTCCGCAGAGGATGCGAGTCTTGACAGTCGTAGGTCGCTCAGCATCATGCACCACTAGCGTTTTTATTGAGGCTTGTTGTAAGAGCTGGGTCAGTAATGCCGCCTCTTCATCTGTGCCCACGACGGCGGCCAATCCCACTTTGCTGCCCAAGTGCTTACAGCTTACGGCGACATTGGCAGCGCCACCCAATTTGCTTTCGATGTGGTAGTTCTCAAGAACGGGGACGTCTGCTTCTGGCGATTGCCGAGTGCTACTACCTACCATATAGCGGTCCAGCATGGCATCACCTATGACGACGATGTGGGGCTGTCCTAGATTGACCTTCAATGTTTGCATGGTGACGAATGTATTGAATAATGCCCGATACATCGGCGCGGTAGTCCTTAAAAAATTGATCGTAAGCAGCCTGCACCTTGCTCGCTGGTAGTGCCATCAATTCTTGGACGGCTTTGACACTTTCTGAACCTGACTGTACGATCTTGCAAACTCCTGCCGCCACGAAAGTGTCTACCTCGTGAAACGGCTTAGTGTCTCCACTCACCAAGATCGGCAGGCGATAGGCAGCGGGCTCCAAAGTGTTGTGTAGGGCACCGTGCATGCCACCACCAATGTACACTAGGTCGGCATATCGGTACAGGTACTTGAGTTCTCCGATGGTGTTAATGATTGTAATGGGCTTGAGATCATCGTCTGACCACTTGCCCGCGTCAGGATAGTGTTGTTGCCAATGACGGACGGTGTCGAGGTCGTGGGGTGCTAGCAGGTGAGTAGCTGAGGTATAGTGTCTAATAAGCGGCTCAATGACCTCATAGTCATCGGGCCACACGCTGCCATAGAGAATGATTCTTTGACCTTTTGATTGTAAGGTGTCGAGCCGATCAGCGGTATAAGACTCCTGGGGTAGGCTGGCAGAACGATTAACTCTCGTATCCCCTCCAACAGAAGCATTTTCAAAACCAGCATTCTTAAGTAGACGTAAGTCTTCCTGAGTCTGTGTGTAGATGTGGTCGATGTCATGAAGTATGGACCTAAACCACCAGCCATACGGTTTGAGCAGGTAGCTATCCTTTTTGATAGATGCTGCGATGACGACGGTGGGGATTTGTTGTTGGTCTAATAGGTGTAACAAGTTAAACCAGAAATCATACTTAACCATGACATAGACGGCAGGACGGAGAGCTTCTACAAGAGCCCTCATTGTAGCTGGCAAGTCGGCTGGCAGGTAAAAAACGATATCGGCAGCTGCGCTACTAACTGCTCGATAGCCGCTCGGAGAGTAAAATGACAATGCCACTTTATCGCCTTTTACCCTAATGCCATCAAGGACGGGCTTGGCCTGCTCGTACTCGCCGAGGCTGGCGCAGTGCACCCAGATTACGGTGGCTTGGGGATGAGCTTGTCGCCATGTCCGTAAAGTACGGTACGTAGAAGAGCGACCCTGCACCATGCTTCGGGCTTTGGAGTGACCGATGCTGACAAGATGCAGCAGTAGGGTGTAGAGTGAAATGCCAAGCGTATACAGCCACTTCATCAATAGAAGATATCCTCATTGCTTTTGCCCGTCCAGAATGGAAGGATCCACTCCAGCTTGAGGCCTACCATCAAATCAAGGCGACCTGTGTCGGGTGGGAGGCCAGTATCCCAGTTGATGGCTCGCACACCGCTGGTAAACCCTTGCACAAATTCTAGCCCGATAGTATAGTTTATCCGCCTATTGCTGCTCAGGTGGTGGTAGGCAATGGTCTGCTTAGTAGCAAACCCTCTGGTGAGCCGGTCATAGCCTTTTTTGCGAGCACCTGCTACTTTGAGAATGTTCTGGCTGTTGTCTACTAGTCGAACCTGGTGCTGCAAGACACCAAGGCCAAGCGTCGTCTTTATACCGGATCGGTAAAACCGCTTGATCGGAAATACCTTGCCGCCTTCCAATCCTAAAAAGAGGCCACGTTGACGGAGAATGACATTGGTAAAAGCCTCGCCAGCAGACAAAATAAGGCCTCGATTGCTGCGCAAAGGTTCTACTACATCTTCTTTTACATTGTCTCCGTAGTAGAAAGAAACATCGGCACCCCAAATCCAGTCATTGCTGGTGAGAAAGCGGTAGCCCCCGGAGACCTTATTGTTGCGACCAAACCGATCCGCTAGATCTCCTAGTGGTAGGTCGGCTCCGATACCCAAGCTAAAAAGGTGGGCTGCCGTCTGATCAGCGATCTCTTCCTCTTCATCACCGTAGCGTTGCTGAGCCTCAGCAGGCAGTAGCCAGAGTGTCAGTATCAAGGCACTAGTGTATCTTAAAAGAGTCGAAAAAGTATTGGGTGTCGTCATTTAAACTGTGCGATAAGGGTGTAAAGACTTGCAAGGTATATATTCGTTGACCATTTACAAATGTAAGTAGGCGACATACTTGTTGTTTGTAGTCGAGGCTAATTCGCACGCGGAGGCCTCCCGTACGCGGATCTGGCGCCGTGTAATCTAGCCTTCCTAGCAGTTGGTCGGTGATTCCTTCTGCTACGGCCAGCAATAGGCCTGTGGTGTCGATCGGGCCTGGGTACGACATGACATTAACTACAAAAGCATCGTTGGGAGTGAGGGAGGTGTCTGCTACAGCTG
Organism: Cletocamptus dominicanus; assembly: GCA_028565815.1. Taxonomy (NCBI): domain Eukaryota; kingdom Metazoa; phylum Arthropoda; class Copepoda; order Harpacticoida; family Cletodidae; genus Cletocamptus; species Cletocamptus dominicanus. The sequence continues at coordinate 7,534 of JAOXNT010142220.1, read as the reverse complement.
CGTACACATTCTGGACAATGACAGCTCCTTTATCCTGCTCGACAGTATCGACGCGGTCGTAGGTTAAGGTAGGTAGGTAGACACTAAACGAAGAGTCGACACTCGTATAGTGGAGCCACTCCTGAGCAGAAGCGGAGATTGTGCCAAAGCAGGCCAATAATAGCGCAAAGATTGACTTCATATACACGACTAACGATGAGAACTACAAAATTGTCTATCTATTGTTTGCTTTTAATAGGGCCTTGATACTGTGCTTCTCCCGCTTTGATGGCTACATCTAGGTGATTGGCGGCAGGAGGTATGGGGCACGCATAGCCGTCGCTGTAAGCACACCAAGGATTGTAGGCTTTATTAAAGTCAATCACTAGGGCGCCATCCTTTATGGTATCTGCCTTGAGGTCAATGTATCGCCCCCCTCCGTAAGTAGCCTCGCCATTGGTCGCATCGCGGAAAGGCAGAAAATAGCGATTGCGGTACATGGGCATCCGTAGCATTTTAACATTTTGATACAACTCTAGCGTCACACGTTGCGAAGCGATAGGGCACGTTGCTGTACCCACGCGAATGTAGTCCTGCACTGTTCCTGCATAGGTCGACATCGGGAATGGCTCCACCTGATCTAGTTTGGTAAATTGGCACAAGCAGCGGTAGTCGAGATCTGGATCAAAGAAGGTCAACCGATCCAAGTCTGCACTATCGAGCGGACTTCTAGGGTCCTTAAGAAATCCTGTCAAGTAGTCAGCTCGGTGGCTGGCTATCTGCTGGGCATACTCATGCGGGTCGATGGGTGCAGCGTGTTTGTTACTGCAACTCGTCATTGCGACTAAGAGGACACCAAAAAGCCAATACTTCATTACTTCTTTCGATTTACAATGATCAACTCTCCTCGGCGGGCTGCCAGACGGGTGATGTGGGTTAGTCCATACGGCGCTAGGTCCAGCAGAGGCTGCCAACCTCCTTCCCTAAAGGTGTGTATTACAGCCCCTTGAGCCATTAAGAGGCGTTGACCTGGCAAAATCAGAAAATCTTGCCCATCCTCAAGTGCTGGGGCTAGACTACTGATATTGCCTGTTACTAAGTCGTAAGATTTGATGATGGTCTGGCTGCCTACTCTCTGGGTAAAGTATACATTACCATCTCTGTACTGAACACATCGACCAACATTATCCACTAGCAATGACAGGCTGTCTTTCTTGCGGTCATAGAGGCCGAAGGTCATAGGTTGAGGCAGCACCACGACGGCAGCTCGCTCTTTGTCGATCCATTGGTAGTAGGCCAACTGGTTGAGGCTAGGAGCAAAGGATTTGTTTCTTCCGCTTTTGAGCGAATAGGCCATGAGGGTCTGACTGCTATCCATTTCCACCCTTACTGTGGTAAAAGCCTTGTCGGCAGGATGCATGGTAGGGCTGTATTCACTTTCGGAAGAAAAGGTCATCCGCTCCAGGATCTTTTCCTCAGGGTCTAGTCGAGCAATTTCTGTACCCTCTTCATAATAGTCGGTCGACAGATAGATCCACCCATCTTTACTGACAAAAGGCTGATTGTTATAGCCCCCCTCGTTAAAGTCGGTCAAGTAGTGGACAGATCGCACAATGCCGCTTTCTCCCGCTAGGGTATATCGAACGGCAAACAAATCAGTAGCAGGTAACTGAGCCATCAATGCCGTCCCCATCCATAAGGCAAAGACTATATGGTACACTCGCAAGATCATAGCTGTAAAGGTAACCAAGCTGCGAGACTTCGGTTCGTCTATTTAACCCGGATATAAGTAGCAAACTACTCTCATGACGTGCTAATAGGACGGTACAACTACCTACTTGTGCCTTGACTATGTTGAGCAGCCACTATTTGTGCGGGCTTGAATAGTCGAATTCAAGCTTTCAACAAAGCTCATCACGCTAGGCGCCTTTAGTCAACATCTGCCGCTCTAAAGATCCGATCCCAATTGATGCCTTGGCTAATGCTACCATTTTTGGTGCTGAACCATATGAACAGCGGTTTTCCAACGATGTGATCCTCTGGAACAAAGCCCCAATAGCGACTGTCTTCACTATTGTGCCTGTTGTCTCCCATAGCCCAGTAGTAATTTTGCTTAAAGGTGTAGCTATCGGCGGTCTTGCCATTGATCAGGATCTGTCCTCCTCGGATAGCGAGATCATTGTGCTCGTAGACATCGATGATCCTTCGGTAGAGGCTGATGTTATCCATCGAAAGGGTTACTGTAGCCCCCTTTTCGGGAATCCATATAGGTCCATAATCGTCTAGTGATACGTTGGGGTAGTTCTTGGGATCGTGCGGGAAAAGTTTGACAGGCTCAGCGGGATGACCAACGACGACGGTATTAACACCTCGCTCGTTCAGTTGGGCAGCTTCTGTCTGAGTCATGGCCGCGTGGTAAATGCTGGTATTGCCTACACGATTGGTAAAGTCATCTCGCTCTACACCGATCTTTTCGAGTGTTTTGAAGTTGGTTTTTTGAATGTCAAACTTGTAATTAAACTGTACATTCTTTGGCTCTTTGACGGGCTCACCGTCGATATATATCTGTCGGCTTCTAATCTCAAATGTATCTCCAGGGATAGCGACACAGCGCTTGATATAAAAGTCCTTTTTGTCCAGTGGTCGTACTTTATAGTCTTTTTCTCGCACCTTGCGAGCCAGCGCCTTGTCATACTGTTGGTATTGTGGCTCTAAGCTTACCTGCTCTACACTGTAAGATCTTGACGGTGTAATGTAAACGGAGTCTCCTGCGGGCCAATTAAATACAAAGGGAGCTCCTCTTTTGACCTCTTCAATCTTGGGTAGTCTAAAATAGGGTAGGGAGGGCTTCTTTCGGTACGACTCAATCTGGGTGCCTGGTATCACATTGTGGACGAGCGGCACCATGGCCACAGTCATAGGGGTACGTATCCCATAGTGGGCTTTGCTGACAAAGAGGAAGTCGCCCACATTGAGACTGCCTTCCATCGAACTAGTAGGGATCACGTAGGCTTCTATCAGAAACATCCGGATAAAGGCCGCAGCAAATACCGCAAATACGATGGATTCGGTCCATTCTCTCCAGAAGGGTTTACTGTATGGGTTGGCGGCAGACATTTTCTGGTACGTGAGGGTGTCGCCCGTCTTTTTGGCTGTAGCCATTTTTGCCAAATAGTCTTTTTCTTTAGGAAGTACGGGGCCTTCGTAAGTGTCCTCTTGTCGGGTGGCCAATAAAAAGAACATCGCTGGGGCATAGATGACCGCCAGGGCGGCACTTAGAAAGTCAAACCGACCAAATGAGCGAACCATATCCACTGCCATGCCAGCAAAAATGAAAAAGTTGACAATGGGGATTAGTAGTAATGCCGCCCACCAAGTAGGTCGGCCGATAAGCTTGCACCACTCTATAAAATTTACACCAGGGATCAATCCCTTTACCGCTTCTACCCCTGCTTTGGGAAAAAGTAGGTAGAGGCTGATCGACAAGAGTAGGTAGAAAACGATAAAGAAAATCAGTACTGTCACTGGCTTGGTTGCTTTAGTAGTGTTGCAAAGATATTTTTAAATACTCTTTCTGCAATTGGCTTCAATCGACAGTCTGTCAACTTTAGTCGATAATAGCTTTTGTATTCCGACCCCTACGTTTCAAGTGGTAGTGGATTTATTTGCGCTATACCTCTATGTCATCGAGGAGTTTGCTAAAGTCATCCCATTGATATAGCTGCTTGCAGGCAAGCAAAAAGGCAATACCCGCTACGACCATGGTGGCAGTCATCAGCCAAGGGTAGACAGTCTGCTGGGTGAAAAGCGTATCAGTCTGCAACACGCTGCCTTCGTAGCTAAGGATCGTCGCCCCGAAAAAATTGGTGGCAGCATGGACGCCAAGCGCTAGTTCGAGGCGATCATCCATCACGACAATAATCCCCAGCAAGATTCCGGCAATAATGTAGTAGCTAAACATGGTAACGACACCGAACTTCTGGATCTCCGGATTAAAAGAATGTGGCAGCGCAAAGAGCACAGCAGTAATCAATACAGGGTAGATCTTTTTACCTCCCAGCAATCCAAATCCCTGTAACAGGTGCCCTCGAAAGACAAACTCCTCTAGCGAAGACTGCACCGGCAGGTAGAAAAAGCCGATCAATACCAGCACCAGCCAGCGCGACCAATTTACTTCAAAAAGGTAGTTGTCTGGTAGGAGGGCAAAGTAAAATAGCTCTATCAGCGCCGCTAGTCCGAACCAAATTACCCAGCTCGTAAAGTACCGCTTCCAGTCGACCTCATCAAATGCCGTGACAATAGACTGAAAGGGTTTCTCTTGGATGTATCGCAGTCCCAGCCATAATCCGATGGTGGCAAATAGAAACACCGTAATCATGACCACAAAGCCAAGATTGCTCGACAATTTGACAATAGACCAGTCATAAGAAGCATAGAAGGCATCCAATTGTGCCGTGCCAATCTCGGGATACTGGTCGAGCTGTCGCTTGAGGAGTAGCGTCATAGGTGCTTGCCCGACCATGTAGCCGATGACCAAGCAGGCAAAGACTAGTACATAGCGCCACCAATCGTTGAGGCCCGTTTTTCCTTTGATATAGAACATAATTACTTGCTTTTCTTGATGGTCTCCCAAGTGCTGTAGAGAGCGGTCTGATCAGGACGATCCTTAGGCATCGTTCGCAGGGGCTCTACTTCCTCCCATTCGCGATGCATAGACTCAGGCAGTGTCTGGTATAGCTGCGTGCCTTTGGTCTTCCAAGCGACCATGTCTTCTGACACTTGCTTTACTATTCGTCCAGGGTTGCCTACCACGAGACTCCTAGGGGGTACTTGAGTTCTTGCCTTGACAAAGGACAAAGCGCCAACGATCGATTCGGCGCCGATGGACACTTCATCCATAATGACACTATTCATTCCTATCATGCAATTTCTTCCTAGTCGGGCTCCGTGGATAATGGCACCATGCCCTACGTGAGCAGCCTCTTCTAGCACCACCGTCACACCAGGAAACATATGGATAGTGCAGTTTTCTTGAACATTGCAGCCATCGTGCACCTCGATACCTCCCCAGTCCCCACGGAGACAGGCATGGGGCCCTATGTAGACATCTTTACCAATCACCACATTACCGGTAATAGTTGCTTGTGGGTGAATAAATGCAGAAGAATCGATCACAGGGACAAACCCTTTGTAAGCGTAGATCATTTATAAGAAGACTTACTTTCTTAAAAGGACGAAGATACGACTATGACAATACTAACCTACGATGACATCATGCAACTGGACCGCAGGTACAGAGCTAATCTTATCAATACGGCTAGCGGCCCTCGATCTGCTTGCCTAGTAGGTACGACAGATAGGTCTGGACAGCACAACCTCGCTATTTTTAATACCGTAACCCACATCGGTGCTAATCCGCCCTATCTAGGCCTGATCATGCGACCCCATACTGTTGAGCGGCATACGCTTGAAAACATTAAAGCAACTGGCAAGTATACGATCAGCCATGTGGCTAGCGGGTGGGTGGAGCAAGCGCATCAAACCAGCGGGAAGTACGATCGGGCTACCTCGGAGTTTGAGGCAACTGGGCTAGAGCCCAAGATCGATCCAGACGGCATTCCCTACGTCGAGCAAAGTGTGGTGTCAATGTCCCTAGAATTAAAAGAAGTGGTCCCTATTACCACGAATGACACCCTTCTTATAGTGGGCCAAGTCCAGGAGCTAAGACTGACAGATTGCCTGATTAAGGAAAATGGCGCGATAGATCTAGAAAAAGCACAAAGTGTGGCAGTGGGTGGACTGTACGACTATTATGACTTGCGGCAGCGGTACTGTGGCCACTACGTCAGTGTATCGCCGACTAATCCATCGTAGACCTTAGCCGCCAAGCCTACGGTCGTGCTTTGGCTCAGCGATACTCGACGCATGTCTTGATCCGGTGAAGGGCTGTAGGCGGCCTCTACTTTGCAGTAGCCATTTTTGTCTCGATGGCAGTAGACGCCTAGCGGCACATGGCAGCCCCCATCCATCATTTTTAGTACGGTTCGCTCGACCTTGACCACTTGAGATACAAGGTCATCATGTAGGTGTCGAGCCATCATCTGGCGGGTAGAGAGATCTTCTAGTCGGCACTGGTAGGCGAGCACGCCTTGTGCTGGAGCAGGCACAAACTCTTTAGGATGAAGGTGTCGGACGATGAGGCCAGACAAGTCGACATCTAGTCGGCTGACTCCGGCAGCAGCCAGTACAATGGCGTCAAAGTCACCCGTCCTCAGCTTATCGATCCTCGTGGGCACGTTGCCTCTAATATCTTGGGTCACGAGGCCAGGGTGGAGGGCCAGCAGCTGAGCTTTGCGACGTATAGAACTTGTACCCACTACAGCACCGCTCTTTAACTTTAGCGGAGCTTCAGCATCTATGGCACTAGGCTTGGCCAACAGCAAATCTCGTGGATCTTCTCTGTAAGAGACAGCTCCTAGGATCAAGCCATCTGGCTGCGTTGTAGGCATATCCTTCATGCTGTGGACGGCCATATCTACCGCCCCATTCAGCAATTCGTCCTCTATCTCTTTGGTGAAAAAGCCCTTTCCTTCTAGCTTGTCAAAGCCTAGGTGCTGTACTTTATCGCCTTGTGTTTTGATGACAATGACCTCACTGTCGATACCTGCCTCTGCTAACTTGTCTTGGGTGTAGCGGGCTTGCCATAGCGCGAGCTTACTGCCTCTTGTGCCGATTTTTATCATGGGTGCAAAGATGTGTCAACTCGATTACTTTGACAATAAATTATGGCGCTGACCAGTCACTTTTCTATTGATCACACACCTTGTGCTGCATTACCACGTGCAAACCGCAGAATCGATCGGACCTCATAGACACCACATGGGCACCAACACGGCGCCTTGGCTATTTGATCAACATCTAAAAGGCAAAGCCGACCTGTAGCATGAGAATGTCAGGCCGACCTTTAAAATCACTCTTGATCTCCTCATACCAAATGTGCTCACCGATCCTTCGAAAGGCCAACTCATAGCGAACATCGATGGTGAAGAGACCTAGGTTATAGCCTGTCCCGAAATTAAGACCATAGGTGATCTTACGGAGTTTCTCATTGTAGAGGGGTAAGGTCTCGAAATTACTCTCATGATCGGCTATAATATGGACAGTAGGTCCTACACCGACCCTCCAGTGTTTGCTATGTAGGCCTGCCATGACGGTCCAGTCGACAAAGCTCCACCGTTCTTCTACCTGCTCGATAACGGCATCTGTAGGACCAAAAGGGGTCACGAGGAAGTCAGTCTCGAAGCTTTGCAGCATAAGGGAGGACTGGAAGTATAGCCATCCGATTTCGTCTTGTACCATTAGGCCAAATCCATAGACGGGGCTCGCATCGACATACTGAATTTGGTACTCAGCAGGCTGGACGCCAGGCAGTCTCGAGGCAAAGGTCGACTCAGATTTTGCAGGCATATAACCCATGCTGGCGGTGAGGCCAAACCTCAACTGACCCTGCGCTGTACCAGCAAATAGCAGACATAAAAAGAGAAGGTAGATCCTA